>APFE031307406.1:56479-351401 GCA_000404065.3 Pinus taeda | reverse complement strand
AGCATATTTCAGTATTTTATATTAATGAAATGAAGCATTTTCCGCTGCATCGCTGTGTTTATGGTTATCTTTGTAATTTGTTGCGTTCCTATTTAAATCCAGATCATCTATATATAGTTGTTTCCCATAGAAATGAGCTGACATGAGTTAATTAATGAAGTCGACTTGTTGATTATTAATTTGGACGCCGACTGCAAGGAGACTTAATCGAGGAGGACTTTGACATAACAAAATAGATTTTGACTTTGACTTACAATCCTAAAAGCCTACAATGGAGGCTTGACCTGTGACACTTGACCCAAGCATGAAACCCATGCTTTAACAATTCAATTTAATTAATAATAAAATTTATTTTGCTTTCTTTTGATAAATATATTTTATGAAGACTGAACCTAATTACAGTCTTCAACATGAACTTGATTACCAAGTTAGAACTTTTTCTTCTGAAGATTATACTAGATGTTAATCATTATTCTATACATAATCTAGAGAAAGTCCTAATTATTTATTCATCCTTGAGTAAGCCAAACTCTTACCATTAAAAACATCACATAATCATATAAAGCATGTTATAAGATTCTACCCACATGAATCTTATCCAAGAGTCACTTCCAATGTGTATCCCTATGCCTCTTATTCCATCAACTAGCTATATGTCCCATAATGAATCTGCATCCTAACCCATTGCATTCCTTCATCCCTTTAATAGTATTGTTTCCACATTACATGGAATGTATACTAACCTTGTCATAATGCTTTCCCCATGAACCTCCAAAATGATGGTTCTTATAGGATCATGATGATCCACCTTAGCAAGATGAGCACCTTTAACATAATGTTAGATAATGTCTGTTGACCACTGGAGTGGCACCTGAAGATTTTTTTTAAAGAAGAATACATGCCTAAGGATGTATCAGAGGCTTCATCTAGTATCAGAGTTATGTCATCAGAGTTTTTCAACTTTATTTCTTCTTCTCATCTTTTTCTGTTGTACTCAAATTCCACAAGCCCTGTGGGGATGATGTAAAAGTGATGCTATTATGATAAGTTGAGTCATGTAATAGGCCTAGGTAACTTGGGACCTTGTCATCAAGTCAGTTTACTCTAGCAAGTTTTATTCACTTGGTTAATTATTAGGTCCTTACAAAGATTTAATAATTAATTGAGCTTTTTCCTCCAAGCATAACCCGAAAATTGGAGTGTGTATTGATGGTGAGTCCTAGTGTCTAGGATCATTGTATATTACCATACTAGATCACACAAAAAGCTTCGTGGAATTTGATTAGGTCTAGCGCTCATTTTTTTAATTTTTTAATTTCACGCAGGGCAGAAATTTGAATAAAATCTGAACGTAAAATGTGATAAGTGATGTCTAGAGACGTTGTATGGGGCATGTGTACTCAAAATTACACCTCTCACCCTCAAATTTCTACTATGACACACTTTGAGAGGTAAAAAATAATTTCTAGACCCTCAAAACCCACTTTCTCCAAGTTTAGTGGGAAATCTGGCAATAAATTAAACCAAAAATAAATTAAATGGAGAAAAATAAATAACCCCATGGAAATGACTTGGAAATTATCTCAAGTCAAAGGACAAGTGGGAGATGATTTGGCACCTTGCATCATAAATACATGGCCCACACAAGGAAATCGAATTCCTGGCACTTAATGATGGAGCTACTAACTTGGAAAATCAATTTTTTTGAGTTAATACATGTGAAAATATTTGGAGGATATAGATAGAGATTTTCTTGGGAGTTTGTCTCCACATTAGTTCCTACTCCTCTACACTTGGCACATTAACATGGATCAACGAGTTAGCAAGGAGGGCCTACGCATTCCTTGAGGAGATCTACGCTTGGCACATTTGGTACATCAACTCGAGGTGGCATCTGTTGGCTTGGTTTTTGGGAGTTTAACTCCCTCCCATTGCACACTTGGCTTTGCTTGACTCCACATAGATAATTCCATTTGCTTAAAGATATTTCGATGGCCACCTATGGAATTCGATTTGTTGAAGGCTCCACACTTGGCATCTCTCATCCACACTTGGAATTCAAGTTCCTTTCTTGGGATCTTTTCCATGTCCATTTGTCACTTGGATGTTCCATTGGTATTTTCTCCCATTTCTCTATATAATAGAGCCTTGAGCTCTCACTATGTAATCATTGAAAATGAGCTATTGTGCTTGGGGAATCCCTTCTCTTGTGTACACTTACTTTCAATTGCAATAAAAGATTTTGGGGTTCACTTATGAGGTGTTGTTCTTCTTGAGCATGGTAATATCTTGATCATTGTGCTTCATGTTTCTACTTACGTTATTATGCCTCTGATTTCCATATTCCTTTTAGAGATTTGTTAATGTGTAGCTATCTCACATGGGCATTTGGTTTTGAGAATTTGCTCTAGATAGAGAAAATTTTACTTGATTTTCTAATAAATCTCTAAGATCTCTTTATCATTGTGTTTCTTTTAACCCATGTGGATCTAATGTGTATTTGAAGTTGTGTAGAGACATATCTTGGATCAAGCCTCAAGCGTGGGGGGAAACTCTTGGATGAATCATCCCACTCTTGAGCAACTTCATTGAAGAACCCGCATTTGTCATCTCCCAAGGCCTCATCTTATGATTTTGTGTTTGCAGTTATCCTTGGCCTTTAGCTTGTGCTTCAAAACCAATTTCATTTAATATCATTTGTCTCAATTTCTTGTGCTAAGAACATTTTATTTTGCTATTGAAGAGCATGTTGAAAATTAAGCAAGAATTTGTGTTTTGCTCCAATTCCTTAGTCTAAATTTTGTAGAATATTTTTAAATTATATTTGCTAACATTTCTCTCTCCTTTCCACTAAGTTTGAGTGTTGGTTTTGCAGAGAAAGTTCATATTTATTTATGGACGATGTTCACCCTTTGTGTTGATAGGATTGAAGAAGCTAAAGCTTGAAACCTTAACTATTTGTTGTAGGACCCCAAGAGCACTTGAGCATCAACTTTATGGAGGTTGTGGGCAATCTTGGACAGCAACAAATTAGCTTGGCCATGGGTCTTTGGGCACTTGTAATTTTCAGATTTCAAGAGTTGTTCATTGGCCATTGTGTTTGCCACTTCTTGGAAGGAGATCTTGGTTCCTATAGATTCCTATTTTGTAACTTTCTCTTCCATCTTTTGGGCAGCCCACTAAGGGGCCTTACTCTCATTATAACAAACTAATAAAATATCTATTTTCTTGTGGGAGAGTGGGTTTTACCCATGGCATCCTCTCTCTCCATTTAGGGAGAGAAATATGTGGGTGGATTGACGCTTTGCATTTCTATTTCTCTTACTTTTTCTTTCAACTTACATGCATTCTCTAATTGGGAATTAACACAACTGCACTATCACATTTCATTTTCTAAGTTAAAGTTTGCTACAACTTTATTTGAGACTTGCACCAATCTATTTCATGTTGCTTTGAGCTACAAGTCAATATTTTACTTTAAGCAATTTACTCTTTTCATGCAGACATTTTTACAATTTCTAATGGGCTTTAAATTTGGTGTATTGACTTGATCATTTGAAGTACATGCCTCATTGCTATGCTACATTGTCATATAGCATAGAGTGCAATTAAACAAGTTCTAAGCTAATCCTTCTTTCTGCTGCTTAGATAATGATATATGGATGGAAAAAACAGAGGTAAGAAACACTTATTGAGTCATGTATCAGCACAGGAATTCCATAGTCACTCTTCAACCATTAAACACAGTACACAATTCATTGTCCCAGCTCATAAGCAGTCTTTGATTATAGAAATTTTCAGACATACAGTGCGAGTCTCTGCTCAAAACAAAACATCTAACCAACAAAAACCAACCCTCATTACATTGTTCAGGGCGGTATATATAGGTAAAATATCTCAAAAGTATTTATTACAGCCGACCTAAACAGACCTGCGGGAAAAAGCATATTTAAATCTAACTTTTGCTGAAATTAAGTGTAAGTAAATATTCCTTCGGCTGCGCCAAAGGCAGCTCGATGAAAGTGAGTTAATGTGGTGTCCTCTGTGGCTTGGTGCAGTGGTTCTGCAATAACTATGCCTTGAGCTTTGGTCCACTGATCTTTTGTGACTTTAATGTGCAGTAAGTGTGATTTGAGTGCCTTTAAATGGCCTTTACTGCTTTTTTGAATTTGCTGGATGGTTCTTTAATGCTTCATCTGCTTCGAGCCGCTGATAGATCTTCACTGATACACTTCGCTGCAACTCTGATACACTTTGCCACTACCTGAATTTCTCTGACATGGATTTTGGCTTCATACTTGCTCTGACATTCTTTAATGCCTGGATCGGGCCTCTCTCTTTCTTTTGATATGCTAAAAAATACAAAATCGGGCCCTTTTTGCCCTTTTCAGCGCAAAAGTGGCTGAGGAATCAAAAGATTCCCGAAATATTCCCCATTTCGGCCCATTTCCCGTACCGAAAACTGGCTCTGTTTTTCATTCCGGGCTTCCGAAGCGACGATTTTGCACTTGCGCGATTTTTTGGCTGCTGGCGTCAGCAGTGTGACCCTCTTGTACGGGTGTGACATCAGCAGGGTGACGTGGCAGTACGGCGAGGTGATGACGTAGCAAGGAAACAGTGGCAGGGTGATGTCAGCAAGGCGCGGGCAGGAAGGGGTAAGTTGGCGGCAACTTGGCAGGTGACTTGGCGCTTACGTCACACAAGGGGAGGGCGATTTCCGGTTTCGAGCGCACTGCTCTTGCGCCTGGGCAGTATTGGCAGGGGGGGCTCCACCACAGTCAGGAGGGCGATGCGTGGCAGGGGTACGACAACAAAACCGTCGATCTCCCGGGCGCTAACCCTCGGCATGTCGGGGCGTGAAAAGACCCGCCCACCGTAGATCGCGGGCACGCTAGATCGGACGACTGGCGGATGAGACGAGGTAGTAGACGGATAAGAAGGGGGGAGTGCGCCAATCGATTTTTTTATTTTTTAATTCGGCGGGGGTAGAAAACTTTAGGAAAAGTGGGTTTTGGGGTTAAATCCGAGTGGGGTTGATTTATTTGAAGCGGGACTTTAGAAAAAGGGGCGGAGCCTAGGTTTTGTGCAACAAATGGAGGAATTTATGCCATGGAATGAGTCCAAGGGCATCACAAAGAGGTTTTTATACTTTAGAGGGGGGACTTCATGCACAGGAAGGGGTCTTTTGCATTGGAATATGGCTATTTGAGACAAAAGGAGGGTTGTTACTAAGTTCCAGATAAACTTAGCAATTCCCAAGTGAACTTTATGGTTATTTTTCAACCAGGGGGAGGGGATAAGTATATAGGGGAGTTATAAACATAGTTTTTAGTAGGGGAAGGGGAAATAGATAGGGAGCTACATAGTAAAAGTTAGCAATTAATATGACAGGTGATAATAAAGTGCTAAGTATGTGAATCTCAGGCTTTTAGGGGAAAATGGTCCATAAAGGGAATGACTATTCCTTGAGTAAAGAAAATCTTTACCAAGGCATTTGATATGAAAATGATGAAACTAAGAGATATCAAGCAGATCTTGACCTCTTTGGGGAAGTTAGTGAATGATTTGGGAAATGAGGAAGAAGGGGGAAGTTAGTCATGCCTTGCTTGAGCTCCTCCATATGAAACTTGTCTGATAATTGTGACCTGAACAAATATGACACTTGAAAATATAAAATTGATCACGAATCAACATTCTACAACCTCAAAACTACCTACCCAGCCTACTTACCTAGCATTTTTTCTTCTTTTTGGTTTGGGTGCACTTAGGCTTGCAGACCCAGTTTTTCAACTTTCTTTTTCTGTCCTCCTATCTGAAACTACCCTTATCTCTTCCAAGGGCCCAGATTAAGCAGTTGGGCTCCTTAATTCTCTACCTGCCTAAGCATATGCCAAGATTAAGCTGTTTGGACAGATATTCATTCTCTATATTCTAAAACAAGAAATTGAAACCTAGGGAGACCAAGGTTAAACTGTTTGGACCTCCCTTTAACTGAAAATTCTTTAAAAATTGACTAGTATATCAAAATTGGAACACAGCAGTGTCACTTGAACTGACACATTCTCCTGGCCTCCTTTTCTGGCATCTGTAGCAAATACGGAACATTGCAGCATGCAAAGAATGACATATTTGGCATTGAAAAATGTCAATCATGAAAGATGAGTAACCTACTGCAGCAGGAGGCTAACAGTGGCTCCACTTGGGGATGAATTTTCCTTTTGAAAAGTCAAGAACAGCAGGTCAGACTGCCTGGATCTTCTATTGTTGTTGTAAATTGAAATTTTTAGTGCTGACTATTGGATAATTGAAACAGTGGAAATGAGAACAGCACTTCCCCTTAAGCGAATTGTCTTTGACCTGTGTAGCACCGCCTGCTTTCTTCTGCGTGCTGTATTGCCTGGATTTTTCATACAAAAAAAAGAAATACTAATATATACAAACATTTATGTACAGACATGATCTTACTGTGATATCTTCAACGAAAGGTATCATGATAATGTTTTAACATTCAGCCATTTACAGGGCCTTCTTCAGCTGTGTTTCCAACTTTAGATTTGAGGAAATATGTGTTGTTTCCTTGCACTGCACTGATAATGAACGGACTTTTCCACAGAAAATTAAACTTAGCATGTTTGCCTTTGTCTTCTCTTCGTGAATCCCACCTTAGAAATTTGCTGCCCACACAGAAATCCTCAGCCTTGGCTCTCTTATCAAACATTAGTTTGAGCTTTTCTTGGAAAATTTGAGCTCTGTCATACACTTGCTCTCTGGTTTGCTGAAGATGAATGGTCTGATTAACTCTTCTTTGAATATCATTTGGTTCAGCCTGAATCTCCTGTAACAGTTTGATAGTAGGAATGCCCAAAGACGAAGGAAATCTAGCTTCCATGCCATATACTAGCTCATAAGGGCTCATCCCAATGGATTTCTTGGTTGAAAGTCTGTCTGCCTGCAGGGCATTTGTGAGCTTCCTATGCCAATTCTTTTTGTTATCTTCCAGCACTTTCTTTATGATGTTGATGAGGCTTTTATTGGATGATTCGGCCAGGCCATTACCTTAAGGATAATAGGCTGAAGAGTGGCCCAAGGTAATGTGGAACTTATGGCAGAAGTTGATCATTTTTTTGGATTTGAAAGCAGCAGCATTGTCAGTGATGATTTTCTCAGGGCAGCCAAATCTAGAAAGGATATTGTCTTCAAGGAATCGGATAATAGTGGAGTCATTGGCTTTCCTACATGGGATGGCTTCAATCCACTTGGTGAAATAGTCAGTGGCTGTTAAAATCCACTTATGTTGGCCTAAAGAAGAGGGGTGGATTTCACCTATGAATTCAAGACCCCATTGTTGAAAAGGTCGTTAAGTTGAGATAGGCTTAAGGGGCAAAGGGAGTAGTTTTCTTTTTCCTTCAAAGATTTGGCATTTGTGACATGAGACAGCAAATTTTTTGACATCTGCAAATAGAGAGGGCCAATAATAACTAGCCCTTAAAATCTTGTCAGCAGTAGACTTCCAATATAGATGCCCTCCACAGTCCCCTGCATGGAACTCTTTCATGATGCTGTTGGTTTCATTTATGGTTAAACAGTTTAGCAGTATTCCTTCATGATTTTTCCAAAACAGGGCACCATCTAAGACACAGAACTTTAGAGCTTTCATCTTCAAAAATCTTTTCTTGGTTCTGGACAATCCTGGGGGAGCACACAGGTTTAACAATACATAGCAAATATCGGCATACCATGGGGATTGTAAAAAGGTTTCACTGATCTGTGGAGTCGCCAACTCCTGTTCATTGTCTAGCTGGTTGATGTCTAAGGCCTAAAGGTTTGTCTCGGACATTAGTTTGGCAAGACCTTGTCCCTTTATCAACTTGGTGGGTTTTATCTCAATGTCGTATTCAATAATATTGGCAATCCATTTGCCTCTTTTTCCTTCTAGTCCCTCTTGAGTCAATATGTCTTTTACAACAGAGTTTGGGACATAGGCAATCACATGTGAGTATAGGATATAAACTCTGAAGTATTTTATGGTTTTGACAAGGGCATAGGCCTATTTTTCCATGATGTGGTATTTTAAAGGTGCATCTCTTAAGGCTTGGCTGAAAAATGCGATAGGATTTTCATTCCCTTGGTCATATTTTTGTAAAAGAACAGCAATTATCGTGTGCTCTGAAGCGAAGGAGAAGATGATAAAATCCTTGTCAAACTGCGGACTTGTGAGAACAGGTGTTTGAGTCAAGGCAGCCTTGATACTCTCAAAAGCCTACTTGGTTTCAAGAGACCATCTTACCTTGGCATCCTTTTTTAACATGTTGCTTAACAATCTTATCAGTGCAGCTAAATTTGGGATAAATCTCCTTAGGAAATTGATCTTTCCAAGGAATGCTTGTAGCTCTTTTATGTTTCTTGGATATGGGATTTGGAGGATTGCTTGAATTCTTTCTGGATCGATTCCGGTACCGTCTTTTGAGATGATGTGGCCTAGGAACTTACCTTCCTCAAGGCCAAACAAGGATTTCTTGGGGTTCAAGGAAATGCCATATTTCCTGCATGTCATGAAGATCCACCTTAAGTGTTTGAGGTGCTCTTGATCAGATTTGGAGAAAGGGGTTAAGTCATCAAGATAGATGACAAGGAATTCATGGATTTCCTTGGCAAATGAAATATCCATTGCCCTTTGAAAAGTGGCACCAACGTTCTTTAGCCCGAAAGGCATTTTAACATACTTAAATGTTCCCCACGGTGTGGTAAAGGTTGTCTTGTCTTGGTCATCCGGGTGAACCAGTATTTGATTGAAACCTGAGAATCCATCTAGCAAAGAAATTCTAGAGGAACCCACTACTCTTTGTAGGATGTTGTCCATTTTGGGCAAAGGGTAGTGGTCTTTTAAGGAGACCTGGTTTAAATTTCTTAGGTCTACACATGGTCTGATCTCACCTGATTTTTTTCTTGTGGGAACTAGATTGGATACCCATTCAGAGAATCTGATGGGTGCTATAATACCTGCTTCAAACATTCTCTTTACTTCCTTCTCAATGAGGGGAAGAAGCATAGGGTTTATTCTTCTAAGTTTTTTCTTGAATGGTTTTTGATTTTGTTTTAAGGGAACGGTATGTTGAATCACCGAGGTGTCATAGGACTTCAAGTCCTCATAACTCCAAGCAAATACATCTTGGAATTCTTTAAATAGATCCACATATTTTGGTTTTTGATCAGGGGGCAGATTTTTGGACAATTTAATCATTCTGGGCTTTTCTGTTGTCCCTATGTTATGCTCTTCTATATCAGCATTTTAAGGCTCCATTTTTGGCTTTTTGGGCACTTCATTATCATCAAACATGTCTTCTAATGGAGTTAGGCCAGCAGGCAGAAAGTTATCTTTTAGATCAATAAACTCAGCCTCTGCTTTGGCTGTTTCGCCTAAGTGCATTTGTTTCAGTTCTTCTATGTTTTCTTTGTCAAAAACAGTTGGTTTGATGATTTGTTTTGTTGTTGCAGCTGTTACAGCCTGCTGATTTTCATTTGCTTGCTGTTTGGAATCGTTCACGGCCTCCATGTCAATTTTTGAATCTGAAAACTCGCCCTCAAGGGTGAGGAAATTGTTAATCTGGGCATCATTTTCAAACACTTGCCAGTCTTTGATATTGTTAGGAACAGTGGGCCTATGTTTTATTTCAGCAGTAAAATGGTGATTTGGCTCAAATGGAAGCTTGCATGTGCTAGCAAAAGTGGCTAGGCTGTGTGCATGTATGTTATGGTTTCTTGAAATCTTGGCAAGCTTGGATTCAGTGAAGGAATTGAGTATATCTGTAGCAGCAATCCTATAGGCGCTCATCCTATTGTCATTAGTAATGAAGTTGCCCTTCATTTGTTGGATGATCAAATCAGAGTCACCTAGAATGGACACTTTTCTGGCTCCTAGGACTTTGAGCAATTTTAGGCCTAAGAGGAGAGCTTCATACTCTACCACGTTGTTGGTACATTTGAAATTTAGTCTGTAGGCATGGCCTTCTGCATGATTGTCATGTGTATTGTGAATCCATACACCTGCCCCTGCTCCTAACTTGTTGACAGAACCATCAAACTCTAAATACCATGTAATTTCTTGTTTTTGGTTTGTATCAAGAGTTTCAGGTATTTTAGTATTGGGTAGATCTAGAACTTCAGTTTGAGGAGGTTCTTCTTGTTTGTTGGCTGCCTTGACTGTTGTGACCATGTCATGGGCACGGGCAACCGGTTCTTCATTTATGCATGTCTCTAGCTCTGAAGCTAGAGGCTTCTCATCAGTTGGGGGGTCGTTATCATCATTAAAAAGAATAAGTGAATCCATATCAGAATGGATTAAGTAAATTGGAAAATTTTGGGGCATCTCCTCACTACTCACCACATACTTCATCAGTGTTTCTCTATACAGTCTCTTTGGCTGCCCAAAGACAGATATAGTGGCATAAGAGAGGTCGAGTAGGAGAGATCCTTGGAGTTTTTCTCCCCACGATCATGATAGGAGCATACCATATTTTGTTGGAATGTCGGAAACTACTACGTCCATTAGGATTGTCTTGTTGGGAAATTGGACTAAAGACACACAAAGGTCTTTAATTAAACCTAAGCACTTGACTTGACTTGAGTCAAAGGAATATAGATCTTTGTAGGGTCTTGTGACATCAAGGTTTAGCTTTTCCATCACAGCTTTGGGCATAAGATTGTGTGAGGCACCTGAGTCAAACATAGCATTGTGCAAGATTTTGTCATGTATGTGCAGATTGACATTAAAAGGTGGAACAGATCCATATGTTGATTTTCCATTAACTTCTGGACCAAACAACAGCTCGGGGGTATCATCTATAACATTTACATCATCCCTGACCTCTGGTAGTTGAAGTGATCTTTGAATTTGTTGCCTATATACATCATGTTTGGCAAGTTCTGAGAGGGGGATGGATATTTTAAGTTTTCCAATCTCTGCTTCTAAATTGAATGGTTTCTCTAATGGAATCTTTATGTTAACAGCAGCAGATTTCTCCCTTTCAAGCGTGTTTTCTGTGTTTTACTTTTGATTTTCAATATTGTGATGAATGATTGCTTGCGGTATTTCTGTTTTGGGAAGATTTTTAGGAGCGCTGTTTAAATTTTCTTTTGAGGAAGAATAAGGTAGAGGTTGGTCAGTAGGAGGTTGTATGTGTGATATGTCATCTACAGTCACTTGATGCGGGTTTGGGACAGCAATATCGGCTGGTTTTGTTATGACAACCTTGTTTTGTTATGACAACCTTGTCTTTAATCTTATTGGGTTGTTTTTTGTCCTTGGCTTTGTTTGGTGCAGGGACTTCAATGGTTCTTGTTCTTAGCTTGTATTGTTTATGGACCTCATATACAGCAGAGTCGTAGCCTTGTTTAAAATCAAAAGACTCTCCCGACTTGCTCTGAAATTGTTTTACATTAGGGTAGTCTTGGTCTTCTTGAGTGAGAAAGATTTGCTGCTCATTTTTCGAATCTATCAAGTTTATGTGATTCTCCTATGTGGGCTCACTGGACGTGGATGCTTCTGTGTAGTTTTCTTGGAAAGGAGGCCTAATATCATGGTTGGGACTAGCCCTTCCATAATTTGTGGTTTGATTTTTCCTGAAGTTTGGATTCCTTATGGTGCTAGATTGTTGTCCTTCCCATGATGCTTTTCTCTCAACACTCTCCACTCTGTCCCCTAACCTATGCATGCCATTGATAATAGCATCTAGCTTCTAGTCTAAGGCTGAGGGTTCTTCCTTGAAGCTAGTTCTTCTCTCTGTTCTGGCTCTATTTCTTTTGGCAATTAGGTTTGCCTCCACACTAATAGCAACATATTGCATCTCTGCAAGGCTTTGAGGGGCTCTTTCCCTTAATTGATATGCCATTTCAGCATCAAAACCATCAGGGAATTTATATAAAGCAAGATCGGGTGGAGGTCTTAAGTTCTGTGGTATTGCATTGTAGACATTATTGAACCTTGCACAGTAATCCAACACAGTTTCCTGAGGGCCTCTTTTAATAGTGTCATACTCAGACAATATGTGCAAGGGGTCCTTCTTTTTCTCCCATCTATTGATAAATGACTGATATAAGGCTTTTGGGTCTCCTATGGAATGGGCTGGGAGCGCTCTAAACCAGGTTCTGACATCACCTGTCAAGCTTTGGACAAAAATCTTCATTCTCACACTGTCATCATCAATCTCATAACTCTCAAAGTAATCCTGCATTTTCTTTGTATGCTGAAGGGCTGTGCAGGAATTTGTGCCATCAAAATAGGTAATTTTAGTCTGGTAATCTTGAGGCATAGCCCCGGGATTTGTAGGCAGCTGTAAAGGTGCATATCTATTAGCCATTATGACTGGGATAAGTGGAACAACCGGGGAAACTGGGATAATTGGAGTAGTAGTGGTGGTATTCGCAGTGGATGGAGGTGTGGAAACAAGGTTTGTAGAAGTGGATGATGAACAAGGGGAAGTAGGGTTTGAATGGAACAAAACTTTGACAGGGGTCGCTAAATGGCTACGCTGCACTGTTTCAGGACTGGAAATAGTCAAACCTTCTTGTTTCTCTTGTTTTCTAAGGATCCTAGTAATTATATTAGGATTATCAAAAACAGCTAGGGGATTTGGATCTAGATTTGATCTTGTATAACGTGAATGCTTCTTGGGAGCCAGCTTCTAGCTTGTTTTTTGGGAATTTTTCTAAGAATATAGGTTAACAGAAACTTTTAAAGGTCAGTTTCTTCCTCTGCGGAGCTTCGGACTGGTTTTGTGAGATTATCTGAAGAAGATTCCCCAACTGAGTCGCCATTATGTTAACACTCAGGTTGTCCCTAAGCTCCTGAAGGGATACGGCCGAGGTAACCACAAACCAATCTTTGGATTACAGGTTCTAGCCCACCTGTAATCAGAGAGGGCTCTCTCTTGATGATTTAGCTTCGTTGATGATGATTTTAGGCTAGCTATTGGGTTTAGTGGGTTTTGTTTAGGTTTGGATGGTGTTTTAATGGAAGGAAGATGCTTTCAAGCAGAGAGGCATGCATAGGATGATAAGTTTCAAACCATTGGGCATGGAGTCAAGGAGTAGGTCCGTAGGTAGGATTTCTTGATCACAGGAGGAAAATGGAGCAAGGTAGTTGCACATGAAACAACCTTCAAGCTAAAGAGATGGAGTGAAATGTAAGGAATGAGAGGCAATTAAGAATCTCTCAATTAGCTTAACAGAGGGAAGGAAAATGAGCTCTATCTAGAGGCAGTTAAGAATCCCTGGATAACTGTCATACATGGTGAATTAGGGCAAACATGAGCCAGATGGAATTCATATTTATGCCTAAAACAGATGAAAAACATAAAGAAACAACAGAAATTGAGCATAGAGTGCAATTAAACAAGTTATAAGCTAATCCTTCTTTCTGTTGCTTAGATAATGATATATGGATGGAAAAAATAGAGGTAAGAAATACTTATTGAGTCATGTATCAGCACAGGAATTCCATAGTCACTCTTCAACCATTAAACACAGTACACAATTCATTCTCCCAGCTCATAAGCAGTCTTTGATTATAGAAATTTTCAGACATACAGTGCGAGTCTCTGCTCAAAACAAAACATCTAACCAACAAAAACCAACCCTCATTACATTGTTCAGGGCGGTATATATAGGTAAAATATCCCAAAAGTATTTATTACAGCCAACCTAAATAGGTCTGCGGGAAAAAGCATATTTAAATCTAACTTGTGCTGAAATTAAGTGTAAGTAAATATTCCTTGGGCTGCGCCAAAGGCAGCTGGATCAAAGCGAGTTAATGTGGTGTCCTCTGTGGCTTGGTGCAGTGAATCTGCAATAACTGTGCCTTGAGCTTTGGTCCACTGATCTTTTGTGACTTTAATGTGCAGTAAGTGTGATTTGAGTGCCTTTAAATGGCCTTTACTGCTTTTTTGACTTTGCTGGATGGTTCTTTAATGCTTCATCTGCTTCAAGCCGCTGATAGATCTTCACTGATACACTTCGCCGCAACTCTTATACACTTTGTCGCTACCTAATTTTCTCTGACATGGATTTTGGCTTCATACTTGCTTTGACATTCTTTAATGCCTGGATTGGGCCTCTCTCTTTCTTCTGATACGCTAAAAACTGCAAAATTGGGCCCTTTCTTCCCTTTTCGGTGCAAAAATGGCTGAGGAATCAAAATATTTCCCATTTCGGCCCATTTCCCGTAGCGATGCGCAATTAAGCGCTAATCACGCATCAAAAAATGCCTCTGTTTTTCATTCCGAGCTTCCGAAGCGACGATTTTGCACTTGCGCGATTTTTTGGCTGCTGATGTCAACATGACGTCAACGGTATGGCGGATGACGTCAACATGACATAAGCAGTGGGACCCTCTTGTACGGGTGTGACATCAGCATGATGATGTCAGCAGGGTGACGTGGCAGTACGTCGGGGTGATGACGCGGTAGGGACACAGTGGCAGGTTGATGTTAGCAATGCGCGGGTAGGAAGGGGTAAGTTGGCGGCAACTTGGCGCGTGACGTGGGACTTACGTCACGCAAGGGGAGGGCGGTTTCCGGTTTTGGGCACACCACCCTTGCGCCTGAGCGGTATTGGCAGGGGGGGCTCCGCCACAGCCGGGAGGGCGACACGTGGCAGGGGTACGATGCAAAACCGCCGATCTCCCCGGCGCTAACCCTCGGCATGTCGGGGCATGAAAAGACCCGCCCACCGTAGATCGCGGGTGCACCAGATCTGAGGGCTGGCGGATGAGACGAGGTGGCGGACGGATAAGAAGGGGGGAGCGCGCCAATTGATTTTTTAATTTTTTAATTCGGCGGGGGTAGAAAACTTTAGGAAAATTTGTTTTTGGAGTTAAATCCGAGTGGGGTTGATTTATTTGCAAGCGGGACTTTATAAAAAGGGGCGGAGCCTAGGTTTTGTGCAACAGAAGGAGGAATTTATGCCATGGAATGAGTCCAAGGGCATCACAAAGAGGTTTTTATACTTTAGAGGGGGGACTTAATGCACAGGAAGGGGTCCTTTGCATTGGAAGATGGATTTTTGAGACAAAGGGAGGGTTGTTACTGAGTTCCAGATAAACTTAGCAATTCCCAAGTGAACTTTATGGTTAGTTTTCAACCAGGGGGAGGGGATAAGTATATAGGGGAGTTATAAACATAGTTTTTAGTAAGGGAAGGGGAAATAGATAGGGAGCTACATAGTAAAAGTTAGCAGTTAATATGATAGGTGATAAGAAAGCACTAAGTATGTTGATCTCAGGCTTTTAGGGGAAGATGGTCCATAAAGGGAATGACCATTCCTTGAGTAAAGCAAATCTTTACCAAGGCATTTGATATGAAAATGATGAAACTAAGAGATATCAAGCAGATCTTGACCTCTTTGGGGAAGTTAGTGAATGATTTGGGGAATGAGGAAGAAGGGGGAAGTTAGTCATGCCTTGCTTGAGCTCCTCCATATGAAACTTGTCTGATAATTGTGACGTGAACAGATATGACACTTGAAAATATAAAATTGATCACGAATCAAAATTTTGCAACATCAAAACTACCTACCCAGCCTACTTACCTAGCATTTTTTCTTCTTTTTGGTTTTGGTGCACTTAGGCTTGCAGACCCAGTTTTTCAACTTTCTTTTTCTGTCCTCCTATCTGAAACTACCCTTATCTCTTCCAAGGGCCCAGATTAAGCAGTTGGGCTCCTTAATTCTCTACCTGCCTAAGCATCTACCAAGATTAAGCTGTTTGGACAGATATTCATTCTCTATATTCTAAAACAAGAACTTGAAACCTAGGGAGACCAAGGTTAAACTGTTTGGACCTCCCTTTAACTGAAAATTCTTCAAAAATGGACTAGTATATCAAAATTGGAACACAGCAGTGGCACTTGAACTGGCACATTCTCCTGGTCTCCTTTTCTGGCACCTGTAGCAAATATGGAACATTGCAGCATGCAAATAATGACATATTTGGCATGTAAAAATGTCAATCATGAAAGATGAGTAACCTGCTGCAGCAGGAGGCTAATAGGCTACAAGGAAACAAATGTGGCATAACCAAGCAAAGGTCAAAAAAGAATCTCCCGCACAGGTATATATGGAAGAATTTAAGGTGTCCATACTTGGTGAAGTATTGGCATTAGGAGAAACCATCTGAAGCCTTTCTGAGGAGCTCGTCACCATGCATAAAGAAGTTGTCAGCTTGCACGACATGCAAAAAAAGCACAAGGATAATGCTAAATCTCTCAAGACTATCCATACAACCATCAATTTCGTGCATGAGTGGCCAATGCAATACAAAGGGGTACTATCTAAATTGGAAAAGAAAACAAGGCAACAAGAAGAGTTAGAGAAAGAAGGTAACACCCTCCTCCCACATCTACCTAAGTAACTAGCCAACTAGGGTAAATATGTGACGAGAAGTTACTATGATATGATTCAACTCCATATGTATTAGTTAAGGAAGTGGAACTAACAGAAACACACCATATAGACCTTCCATGTCAACAACAAAACTCCTAGGAGCCATCCCAACCACTCAAGTAACTAGCCCTTGGGTCCCACTACGTTTTTAGACTAGTAAACCCCCGAAGGCTCCCTTGATATGGAAAATCATGCAATCAGGGGGATCCAGATGCTCCCATGACATGGGTATGTGTGCGTTTGAGGAATTTTCTTCTCAGAACTGTGTCTGTGACTCCAAGATTTGTGCCACTTTCTCAGGCCGAGAGCCCAAGTCAATGCCCAAAAATCAGTGATAGGTTTAGAATTGAATTTATACAATAGAAAAATGATACACTTGCAAAAACATTGATAAGGTCTAGAATGGATCCCTATTAGCCATGATAGTAACTTCATCAAACATGTCACAAATATGTAATCTATAGGTTTAAACAAGAGATCTAAGCATAGGGATCTCATACTTACCTTAGAATAACTAAGAAGCATGTATGCCTCAACACATTAACTTCCATTTCATCTATTAGGCCATAGATACATTGTTCATTCATTTACAAGTAAAAACATGATGAGAGCCATACATAGTCACTGTCATGATACATGTGCATAACCAACATAATAACAACATAAATAATAAGGAAACAACATCCATATAATCCACATATAAACCAATATAATACTCATGAAATAAAAAGGAGAAATAACCTCATATTAATGATGTAAAGGTCAACCCTCTCAATAATTCCAATTATCCTAAAAGGCCCAATCCTCCCAATGATCCTGAAAGGTCCACAAACCAGGGTGCCAACTTGACACATGATCCAATCTGCAAGGATATCTTCTTTGGTTTGATGTGCAAGTACACTTGTTCCCCAACCTGGAACTCCTTGAACAACCTATTCTGATATGCATAACTCTTCTACGTATCTTGTGATGCTTTCAAATTCTTCTTGATTACCTTCATTTCCCGCTCCATGTCTACCAACATGTCTGGTCAAATAAACACCCTGTTCACCAGATCGCTCCAATTGATCGGAGTACTACGACTCCATCCATACAATGCCTCAAACAAGTTCATCCTCAAGGATTCCTGATACCCATTGTTATAAGCGAACTCTACCAGTAGAAGGTACTCTTCCCACCTTTGTTGTTGATGCATCACATACATCCTCAACATGTCCTCCAATATTCTATTGACGCTCTCTAGCTATCCATTTGTCTGTGGATGATAGGCTATACTAAAGGCCAACTTTGTGCCCAAACCTACAAATAATGCCTTCCAACACTTGGAAGTGAACTTCACATCCCTGTTTGACACAATATTCTTCGAAAACCCATGCAATATGACCACATCCCTGAAGAAGACATATGCTACATTACTAGGTGAGAATGTAGACTTCACTAGAATGAAGTGCACTACCTTTGTCAACCTGTCCACCACTACCATGATGGAATTATGTTGTCTCACTGTCCTCAAAAAGCTTGTGATAAATTCCATGGAAATGACCTCCCATTTCCATTATGGAATTGGAATAAGCTATAGTAGTCCACCTAAATGCTTACACTCTGCCTTCACCTGTTGAAAATCCAAGCACCTAGCCACAAACTCTGTTATGTCTCTCTTCAAATTCAACCAATAATAGAGTTTCTTCGCTACAGTTTGCGTCTTCTGATAACCCGAGTGACCTGAATATGGTTTTTCATGAACATCCTTCAATATCACCTTCTTGAGCTCACTTCTATCTGGAACATATGTCCTGTCCCCAAATCTAACCAATCCATCAGTTGTGAGATGATAGTCCACATCCTGTGTACCTGCATCTATACTTGTACCTATACAACTACCTATACCTATACATGGACCACTACCTGTACATGTACATGTACCACCACCTGCACCTATACTTGTACCTATACCACTACATGAACTCTACTGGAACCTATGCACAATCTCCATATACCTGACATCTTGTTGACCTAGTTGCAAGATCCTATCATGTAAATATGTCACATATGAGCTCATAGCTGCTATGTGATTTACCTATATCCGCCTGCTAAGAGCATCTACAACCCTGTTCTTTTTTCCCTTGATGTACCTGATCTCAAAGTCAAACTCATTGATCATGTCTAACCACCAAGCCTATCTACCATTCAGATTTAGTTGGTCAAATAGATATCGCCAACCACTTTGATCACTCATCAGTACAAACCTCCTGCCAAGAAGATAGTGCCTCCACATCTTCAATGCATGTATGATTGTTTCCAACTCAATATCATGTGTCGGTTAGTTATGTTCATGCTCATTCACTTCCTATGACTCATAGCATACCACCTATCCATCCTGCATAAGAACTCCACCAAGTCCTCTCTTGCAAGCATCTGTACATACTACAAACTCTTTGTCCATATATACAATATTTAACACTGGTGCATGTTTCAACAACTGTCTGAGATGCTCAAAATTGGCTGCACACTCCTCTATCCATTCAAAATTCTTACCTTTCCTCTACAATGATGT
This sequence comes from Pinus taeda, assembly GCA_000404065.3. Classification (NCBI taxonomy): domain Eukaryota; kingdom Viridiplantae; phylum Streptophyta; class Pinopsida; order Pinales; family Pinaceae; genus Pinus; species Pinus taeda. The sequence goes on along the minus strand of APFE031307406.1, from coordinate 332,413 downwards.
GATATGATAAGAAATCTGTGAGAAGTTCCTAATGAACCCCATCTTACAACCTACTAGCCCCATGAAATATCTCACCTCATCCACATTTCTCTGAGTTGCCCACTCCATGATAGCTCTTACCTTTTCTGGATCTACTACTATGCCATCCTTGGAAACCACATGTCCCAAGTAGTGTACCTCAGTATGAAAGAAATTGCACTTATTGAGCTTAGCATACAACTGATGCTCTCTCAATAATACCAACACTGCTTCTAAATGCTTGACATGCTCTTCTTCATTTTTTGAATATACTAATATATAATCAATGAACACAATAAAAAACTTGTCCAAATACAGACACAACACACTATTCATCAAGCACATAAAGGTAGTTGGAGCATTAGTTAAACCAAATGGAACTACAACAAACTCATAATTCCCATACCTGGTCTAGAAATTTGTCTTGTAGATGCCCTCTTCTTTAATGTGTACCTGATGATATTTGAATCTCAAATCTATCTTCAAGAAAAATGCTTCTCTCTTCAATTAATCGAACAAGTCATCAATCCTTAGCAACATATACCTGTTCTTGATGGTCACTTTGTTCAACTGCCTGTAGTCAATGCACAACCTAAGAGTAATATCTTTCTTTTTCGCAAATAGTACTAGTGCGCCCCATGGTGATACACTTGGCCTAATGTATCCTTCTTCAAGCATATCTTTCAGCTGCAACTTTAACTATACCAACTCAGGTGTACTCATCATGTAAGGTGCCTTTGATTTTGAACTTGCCTCTGGAACCAACTCAATATAGAAGTCTAATTCCCTGTGAGGTGGAAACTCAGAAATCTCTGTAGAAAATACATCCTGAAACTACTGTAGAACTAAATACCTTCTCAAAACATCTGCATACTCAACTTCCTTAACTTTGTCACTAGAAATGTGCACTGCAAATAACACACACCCTTTCTTGCAACTACGCTTGGCCTGCATAGTCGTCACCATTCTAACTAATGTTTCTTTCTTCTTACCCCACAAAAATCTTTGTTCCCCATTTTCATCCAAGAACTCAATGGATTTGTCAAAAAAATCCACCTTGGTTCTATGAAGATACAACCAATCCATGCCCAACAACATATTGTATGATCCCAACAGTAATACATTCAAATGTGTTTAGGTAGGAATACCATTCAAATCAAATGACCAAGCTCTTACCCAATGATGAACTCGCTTCTTTGTATCTGTAGCCAACTTCACTAAACAAGACTCTGCATGCACTTATTTATTCAAACCACACTTATCCACCAGGTCATGATTGGCATAACTATAATTAGATTTAGGGTCAATCAAAATAGAAACAACTTGATCAAAAATCTTACCATCCATCCCAATGATAGATGCATGATGGTCTGCCTGTCTGTTATCCAGCACTGCATATATCCTAGGAATACTCTACCCAACATCTCCCATCATTTTTGCCTCCTAAGCATTGTATATCTACCGTCTACCACCCAGATAATGTGGAAAATATCTCATATGATGATCTCCTCCATAAGTCCAACACCACATGGGATCCTTATTCTACTCCTCGGATTGAAGTCCTTGTCCACTATTAGATGCATTGAACTTCTTAAAAAGTGTTGCATTCTCTTTATTACCTATACTCTGAGGTATTTCTCACTTCTTGTCTCATTTTCCTTTGTTCTTTGCATTACCTTTCCACTTTGGCTTAGTCTCAGATCTGCACTTTGATTACTCATAGGAATGCTTTAGCTTTCGAGTGGCCTCCTCCAATGATCTAGGCTCATCGAACTCAATCCTGTCTTTGAATGCAATCAGTAACCCACTAGTGAATATCTGAATCTTGGCCTCCTCCATCTTGAGGTAAGGCACACACCTCAGTAGCTCCAAGAACCTTCTATTGTACTCCTCATCTGTCATTGATCCCATCCTTAGCTCATATAATTATTTTTCCCTATCATCAAATTATCTCCTCTTTGATCATGTCCTCTCCATCCAACCTGTACTCACCACGAGACTTGCTTCCATATGCCCCAATATTTTTGTCCTCATACTCATGGTTGATCCGAAGGGGTCCCTGTTGTTGCAATTTTGACAAACTTTGAAGTATCACTACATTTACCTCTTTTTATTTCTCTCGTGCCTGTATGATTATGTCATTGTCTGCCTTACAACTCCTTATTTATACCTTCAATATTCTCAGTGTGTCTACCAAATCGAAAGAGTGCCCAACACCACCCTACTCATTTGATCCATAGGGAGAGTCTCAGGAACTATAGTCTACCATGTTGCTAGTCATATTTGATATTCTTCCTGCAAGGTATATCATGTCAGCTAAACCAAATCACAATAAACCAACGCACCTTAGCATAATTAAAGGAGGAAATCTCATCCGCAGGATTAACAAATCAGCCTAATACATGTATAACACAATCATGACAACATATAGAAATATAATACATAAGCATATAAGCATATGACCATCATTCTAGCTAGAGTCCAGTCATCAATGCATGACCATATCAACTACACATAGCTTGATCTCATGCATGAAAACAACCACTACATCATTGTACACTTGACCGCATGTGAATACTAACGTGCATGAGAAATTCATAATCAACCATACACTCATGATGACACACTCCACAACAACACCATGAACTTCCCATGGCAACCTCACTGCAACCATAACCCATACCATACAAATGAAACAAGCACATGGTCTCACAACACAATAAATATATATGCAACTGACATGAATGCATGACCAACACACAACCCATCGAGTCTGAGTGGTGAACCATGCTCTAATAACACTCTGTAACTCCCTCCTCCCACATCTACCAAAGTAACCAGCCAATCAGGGTAAACATGTGATGAGAAGTTACTATGATATGATTTGACTCCCTATGTGTCAGCTAGGGAACTGGAACCAATGGAAACACACCATATAGACCTTCCACATCAGTAACAGAACTCTTAGGAGCCATCCCAACCACTCAGGTAACCTGCCCCTAGGTCCCACTGAGTTTTTAGACCAGTAAACCCTCGATGCTCCCTTGATATGGACAAGCATGCGTCCAGGAGGCTCCAGACACTCCCACAAAATGGGTATGCATGTGTTTTGGGACTTTTATCCTCAGACCTATGCCTACGTCTCTAGAATTTGTGCCATTTTTTTAGGCCCAGAGCCTAAGTCACTGCCCAGAACTTAATGACAGGCTCAGAAATTAATTTATAAAACAAAACAATGATACACTTGCAAAAACATTAACAAGGTCTAGACTGGACCTATACTAGCCATGATAGGCATTTTATCAAACATGTCACAAAGATGTAATCTATAGGTTTAAACAACATATTTGAGCATAGGGGTCTCATACTCAACACATAAGTTTCCATTTCATCTATTAGTCCATAGATACAATTTTCATTCATTTAAATGTAAAAACATGATGAGAGCCATACATAGCCACTGTCATAATACATGTGCATAACCACTATAATAACAATAGAAATAACAAGGAAACAACATCCATATAATCCACACATAAACCATTATAATACTCATGAAATAACAAAGAGAAATAACTTAATATTAATGATGTAAAGGCCAACTAGGTTCGGGACTTCCACAAACCACCCGACCGTAGACATGGTTGAGCCAATTCTCTCCTCAGCTAATCGCCCATGTGCCATATTCCAAGCATGAATGTGGGATCTCATAAAACACATCAATCAAAACCATTAAGGGTTTCCAGAGGCCAAACCACCTCAACCCATCAAAAAATGATTCTACCTCATGATCGGACATCAAAACCCATCACCAAATCGGTCTCCACCCAAGCCTTCCAGGGCTCCAGAGCATTTGTTTCAACAAAGGCTCTAGGACTAGTAACTCAACAGACAACTAGGGGTGATTTTAGGGGTGAATGTTCGCCCTTTGCCGAAATTAAGGGGTTTTAAATTTTTAGTGGGTGAATATTTTGTATCATAGTACATTTTTACAAATCACCTCAAATAGCCCACCTTATATGAAGGGAGAGGGTAAAAAAGGTAAATTTAGCCCTTGAAATTAGGAGTTACAACCTTCCATTCGCCCATTTTCAAGAATACGTTTCATTTAAGTGAATCCATTCGCCCATTTTCAAAAATCGGTTTTATTTAAGTGAATTCTATGGGCCAAAGGCCCAAATACCATATTTATAAAAGAGGTATGGTAAGTTAATAAAAATATAAATAAATGAGAGGTATGGTAAATAAATAAAGCATTTTTTATATTTACTCCATAAGTCACTTTATATACATGCAACGGTGTAAACAAATAAAAATATAATTAAAGTGGATGTATGGTAAATAAATAAAACATCTTTTTATACTTACTCAAAAGGTATGGTAAATAAATAAAAATATAAATAAACTAGATGCATGGTAAATAAATAAAACCTCTTTATATATTTAGTCCATAACCCTCATTCTATTTATGAAGGCTCAAGAAAGAGGTTTTATTTAAGTGAATCCTATGGGCCAAATACCATATTTATAAAAGAGGTATGGTAAATTAATAAAAATATAAATAAGCGAGAGGTATGGTGAACAAATAAAACATTTTTTTTTATATTTACAACATAAGTCACCTTGTATCACCTTGTATTTATGAATGGTATTGTAAATTAATAAAAATATAAATAAACGAGAGGTATGGTAAACAAATAAAACATTTTTTTATTTTTTTTAATTAATACCATGCAAAAAAACATTATTAACCCTAATATTAGTATTAATAAAAATTAAAATGGCACATGGTATTGACCCATATTCACCAAAATGGCACATGGTATTGACCCATGGTATTCACTTGGAATGTAGCCTATTTAAATGGGGGAATTAAACCAGAATAGATCCATCTTTACTCTGGATCTAATAACCCCCAAGAGGTATCAAATATTGTGATATGCAAACTAGCATAGAGTGAAAAAATATTTGATCCTATCAATAGTAAAAATGGATGTTGTAATTTAATGTATGTTAAACATTTTATCTTGGTTAAAATAAAAACAAAATAAAAATCAACTATTAATTTTATTAATTTTTATAAATTACTAATAGTAATTTTTAAGCTCCAATTTTTAACCCCTGGTTTATGATAACCCATGGTATTCATGTGAGCATAGACTATTTAAAGGGGAAATTCTATCTTAGATCCATCTTAATTCTGGGTCTACCAAGTGCTCAGAGGGATAAATAGATTTCATCCCCCTAAGAGTGGTAGATGTGGAGTTAAGATGGATATAGGTTGGTTTTTATGATAATGAAGATATTAAATAGACTTAGGAAATTATATTGTAAAAACATATTAAGGTGAATGGTTAAAGCATAAACATTGGACAAGTATATTTGTATACTTCTGTTTTAAACTGAAACAAATCTAGGGCTAAAAGGAATGGAATGATTGCAGTAGTCATCCTTCTATAACTTTCCAACATATGCTGGAGTAAACAAATTGTAATTTGGGTAATTTTTCTAATTGCAAACGGGAACATACTTGTGTATTGGCGGGGCGGTTACGAGGTCCCTATAAGTCGAGTAAACAGATTGTAATTTGGGTAATTTTTCTAAACGAAAACAGAAACATACTTGTGTATTGGCAGGGTGGTTATGAGGTCCCTAGAAGTGATGAATTTGAATTTTTCTTGGTTTTATATATAGTATTAGTTTTTTTCTCATGCTTTCTGTGAATGGCACGGGTGAATTTTATCTTACACCCACTAGATTATCGATATGTAATTTCGGTAATTTTGATTTCAAAAGATATTTTAAAGAAATGCAATGATTTCATTTGTGTATTCAATAAACATAAGATTTTATAGTTGAGTAAAATATTCGCCATGCCTGGTGAGAGATTCGCCAAAAAATTATATATACATATCATATTATTGATAAAATCGCCTTCCATTTTTCCTATATACCATGGAGATTCGCCCATTTATTATACATGTAAATTTAGGGGGGGTTCTTAAAATTTTCCCTACGGCCACAACTGATATAGGGTTCTAGAGTGTTTGTCCAACCAAGGCTCCATGATTAGTAATTCAACCCACCAAGGAATCCAAAGTGTTTGCTCAACCAAGGCTCCAGGACTAGTAACTCAACCCAAGCTATTACAAGGCTCCAGAGCATTTGTCCAACCAAGGCTCCAAGAACTATTAACTCAACCCGAGCTAAAGGAAACATGAGAACCAACTATAAAAACAAATAAATGAACTCACAACACCATGGATATCCAAGAAATGTCAAGGTTAAGTAAATCCACTGTCAATCCAGGCAATCCTCCATCACAATGACAAATCATGACCAATACACTACATGCATATGCCATGCATGAAAACTAGTTAGGAAAACATACATGCAAGTTGGTATCTATAAGAAAAACCCATTGTAGATGTTGATCCCAATGTACTCTTGCACTTTCCTACTCCTCCTTTGCCTTTTTTCTCCAAAACTCCAAGTATGCCACACTCTCCAAGAGTGCTCCAAGAATACTCTATGTTTCCAATAGTATGTGAGAGAGAGAATGGAGAGAGAGCTCCAAAAATGAACTGACAAAAGTCTATGAACTGATCCTCAAAAGCCGTATTATTAATGAGGCCTCTATTTTCTTCATTTTCCATTATTTTCCTTCATTTTCCTCCTCACATGAAACCTGTGACCTTTCACCTCCATTTTCACCTAATTTCCATTATTTTCATAAATAAATGTGCCAAAATGTTATTTTTCCTTTCCAAAGTCTTTTCCATTTCCTTTGCTAATTTCCTTACCCATTAATCAATCACCAGTGATGCCCATCAATATGGTTTTGCGCAACATTCAGCTTGGAATAAGTGTCCCATCAACCATGGTTATTATTTTTCCTTTATTAGCTTTTATTACATGGAATTTTCACTAGGGCTATTACAAATAACAAGTGCAAATGATCATTCAGAGTAACAAACAAATCACCTCATTCATCACCAATATTTAGGCCTCATATGCATGATTATACAAAATGCATATTTCATGGAAAAATCACATAACATCCCTTCAATTGGCTCACCCACCAAATCCCAGTGTAGGATTCAAATTAGGAAGGAGGTCGAAGAATACTTGGACCAACTCAGACATATCACCACCAAGGAAGATCTATAGGTGAATAGGAACAATATGCATAAATACATTGACAACCTTGTATATATCAACACCATGTTGATCTTGTTGAAGAAGGTAATTCAAACTATTTCCAAATCAGTCTACCTGGATGTGATGGAGGCTAGAGTCCACTTCCAGCCCGATCCCATCACACGATTTGGGGAAGTCATCGTATAGTACAAGGCTTGGCACCACTATGTGACTGAGTAGCTACAAGTTGAGGTGGTTGAGCTAGAGTTTCCCCAAACTCAAGCTTAACTTGTTTTGTTTTATTAGGATGTGTAGTTGACTCTACCCAATTTTTTCTTACATGGGTATGAGCGATATTGTAATATTTTTTGTAATCATTTGTAAGTGAAATTCCAAGTGTCAATTGTGGAATGTGAAGATTTATTTGTAACGAAGTCCAAAGGTCATGGTTCAAGGAAGTAAAATAGTCATGAGGGAAGTCAAAACATCACAAAGGGAAATGAATAGTCACCCCCTTGTTATAAATATACCCTGCTTAGTCATGTAAATGGCTTTCGGGAGCCAAGCTTTTGGCTGGGATTTTGGCTTAGGATCAGGAGCTCGAGAGTTTTGAGCCTTGGCTTCGTCGTAGCATAGAGGGAGTATATTTATTTGGAGGAGTAGGTGTTGGCTTCATGTTCCACTATTGGGACTAGTTATTCGTCAACTGTATATGTATGTTTGGGAATTTCAATTGAATAAAAGCTCAGAGTCAACACGATTTCATGCATATGCTGTGAATATAGTAGGACTATTCTTGTTATTTTTTCAATATTTGTTATTTAATTTACGCTAACACTTATGAACTATTTCGTTTTCATTAGTATGAATCCTATTGAATGCGTGTTGTTGTATATTTCCATCATGGTTAACTTGTGAACTATTTTTTAGGCTAACTTGTGATGGATTTTATGCTCATGTGTTCCTTTCAAGTTGCGTACTATTACAGGCTTCTAAGGGGCTCACTCACCTTCCCTTCATCATTTTGGAACCTTTCATACATCGCACTTGACCCTTCACAGAGTCACACATTTGTTTCACCAAAGTCATGAATACACCATTCTATGCATTATCAGCCAAGGTACATCATTAAAACCCATTACTTTGGCAACCAGGCCGTATTCTAGATGGGGCTCCTACTCTAGACAGTGTGAAGTCTAATTGGGACTTCATATCAGGGAGACCCTCTGAATGTTGGTGTGTCCAACACTGTCAATAAGTTCCCATACTAAATACTACTATGACAACCAATATTCTTACACACTATCCTAATGCCTTCAAACATTAACATAGTACATTAGTCAATCCTGTAAATAATTATAACATAGGCATGTCTCATGCATTAATACACCATCTCAACTGGGAATGAAAATATATGTTATTGTAAATGAATAGCATAAGAAGCACTTATCTTAAAAGTGCAGAAGTGTTCCAACTAAGAGTGGGAATCTAACTCTCCACCCAACCATAGACAAGCTACAACCACTATTACTTGTAGTTGTCACCCCCGAGCGAGATTCCAAACCTTGAGGTGGAGTGTCTTTAGAGGGAAGCCTTTAACAAATGCACAACTAAACCAAAATACCATCTGGCCACCCTATGCCCACATCCCCAAAGAAAGTTGCTTCTCTCTTGGTTAATTTTATGCCCATCAAGTTTTCAATAGGATTCTTCAGTGCCCAACAATGTAGGTTGAGCTGCAACCTCTTTTTCCTTTTCTACAACTACTAATCACCACTATCTTTGCCTCTTTTATAGATTTTAAATGCTAGGAGGTTCTTTTCCCTCCACGTATTTTGCATTGTTATTAGATCTAATCAATTCCTTTGTAGAACACATGTATCAATGGTTAATTAATCTCCCAATCCTCCCTTTTTCCATCCATGACTAACTTTCCTCCTTCTCAATCTTTTTCACAACAGTCCCTTCCTCATGGATAAAGAAACCCATGTTTCCTTAATGTTTTGTCTTGAATTTCTTGCTAAGGGAGTCCAAGGAAACCTTCCCTCATCCTATTTTCTTCCACTTAATTTATGGACCAGTAAACCTACTCAACCAACCAAACCTTATATTTAAAACAACAATTCCCTTAAGCAATATCTTGCCTCAAGCAATGGAATCCATGTCCCTCTCTCAACATTTAAACTAATTACAATTATTTACAAGAGAAATATTAACCATGGGATATCACAACCACATTAACATCAAAGGAAATTCTAGGTCAATTGTAAGTTAAATAATAAGTATATAGACTAACCATCGATAAATGGAAGAATCTGCTTTTTGATATTAACATTCTTTAGTCAACCTGATACCCAAATTAAAGGGTGTAGCACATGGCTTACAATCATTCATATTAAATCATTTCAGAAAATCCAATACATATTTATATTGAGATAAAATTGGAGCATCAGGTGATGGTAAAACTTGAAGACCAAGAAGAAATGCAAAATACCAAGGTCTATCATCTCAAAGATGTCAATAAGTTGACTCTTCAATATAAGAATCTAATTGATATCATTTCCAGTTATGAAGAAATCATCAACATATACATCAACATTTAAAGTATTTCTACTCATGTGTAATAAATAAAGTCTTTGGTCAGATTCATAGATTTATACCCAATATTGAGAAAGAATAATTCAAACTTATCATACCAAGCCTAAGGGGCCTATTTCAAACCATACAATGGATTTTGTAGTTGACAGGAAAAATTGGAATCTATCACAAAACCATGGGGTTTCTCTTTGTATATTTTTTCAAATAGTTCAGCATGAATAAAGACATTTTTAACATCCATCTGATGAACTTTCCATCCAAAATTGATTCGTAAACTTCTGTGGATATTCCACTAAATAGTTTGTCACAACATATCTGATAATCACAAATTAAAATTCTGAATTTCTACACTATTACAGTTTTATTAAAACTCTAGATTTGTAAATTTAATTGTATTAGTGCATGCACACAAATGGAAATTATGCAGAGAAGTAGAGAATGAAAAAATAGATCTCACACACGTAAGACACAAGATATGCTTTGGGAAACCCTTTCAAGAGAAAACCTAGCTGGAAGGTGAGGCCGCTTCGCTCTCTTTCTCTGTCTAGAAAATAAGGCTATAGGTACACATAATTAATGCTTGTGGCCCATGAGCTAGTCTAGTACACATATCCTCTTTGTGTGCTCTACCTCCTTTCTCTCCTAGATATCTTTTCTTAGTTATGGAACAAAATTCTCTCAAAAGAATGGAATGCCTCTTCCTCCTAGTGTCTCAGTTATAACACAACCCGATAGCCTACTAGTGGTTAAGTTTGACTACATCAACTCTTAACTAGAGTTACAATATACAATATTTTAGAGTCTTTTAGAGTTACAATATACAATATTATAGGAAGGTCAACTTCTAAGTGGCATAACTTTTGCATACGAACTTCGATTGGCGCACTTCTTGCATTTTTGGAAAGATACCTATGTGTAGAATAGCATGAAATGGTGCAGCGCTATAGTGGAAAATTTTTACCCCAAAAAACATCGTTTGATGCCTCAAAATGCTCCTAGAAGGTTTCAAACCCTATTCTCCCAAACTAGGTCTCACTAGTAAAAATGGTCCCATGAGTTGTTTCCTCCACTTTTTCCACTCTGAATGCATCGAGATGGATGAAAAAAATATAATTACCCAATCTGGATAAAAAAAATAGTAGCAAGGGAAATAATAAGTTGAATACAAATCATCTTTCCAATAGGGGCAAAGGATTTGGTGTTGTTGATGCCTTCTTGCTATGAAAATCCTTTGATGAGCAAATGAGCCATATGATGCTCAACAACAACTTTAGAAGTAGATTTGGTCTTATATACCCATAGACACTTCATGATTGTCTTCCCTTGTGGTCGTGGAACTAATCCCCAAGTGTGATTCTTCAAAAGAGGATTCATCTCAACCTGTATGACATGTTCCAATTCAGGGTTTCCTTATTCATCAACATAGGATTCTAGATCACAAGTCTCATAAACATGGGTCATTAATGTAATACTAGCATGTTTCTTTTGACTGTGAATCCGATGGCATGATGAGATATCACCAATATCTAGTCTAGTGGCTTCAATTGTTTTATTAACCCACTGAGGAAAAAAATAAGTCAGTGAACTGTATTTACCACAAAAGGTTGATTAGGAGAGGTTATGTCTTCAGTGAGAGATGATCGTTGGTCACCTAATTAAAAAAAAATGGTCAGCTGAGTGGAGGAGCTATTGAAAAAGGGACCAATGGTCCATTTTCGACAACAATATCAATGTGATCACTACGCAACAATTCAAAGGAATATTTCAATAACTTAATTCCAAACAAAATATAATCAAAGGTTTCATTTCTCCTTATAATGATTTGTTTTTTGAAAGGAGAAGATAGTTGATAGGATTTCGATTCTTTAGAATATCCCATCATGATGCAAGGATAACTCTTTGCATCCAATTTATTTTTTCATTTGTAAAAAATGTAGGCAAGTGATAGATCCAAAAAATCTAAGGTAGTTGGTTGAGAACTTGTTATAAAAAATATCTCAATTTGAGTCACAACATTGATAGCTCTAGTTAGAACAAGATTCAAGAGGTAATTGGAATACTGAACAACTTCAACCCAAAACATAGTTAGTAAATTTTTGGCCTATTATAAACATAAAGCCATTTTGAATAGGGTATGATTCTTACATTCCACCTCACAATTATGTTGAGGAGTATGTGGGATGGACCTATGCCAAGATATACCAAACTAAACAAGTTATTCTTTAAATGGATGATTCACAAGCTTTCCTCCATTATCAACTCTCAATAATTTAATAGGGCAAACACATTATTTTTCAATCAATGCTCTAAATTATTTAAATTTTTATAAGGTATGACTCTTACAGTTCACGAAATAATCCAAAGTAAACCTTGAGAGATCATCAATAAAGGTTAAAACATAATTTTCACTTGCTAATGAAGTCTTACTAATGTAGCCGAGGTCACTGTGAACAAACTCTAGTGAGTTTTGTACACACCATGCTTTTCTTGAGTAGAAAGGTGTGCGATGATTCTTTCTTAGAAAACACCCCCTACAAACTCCATTGCGTTGAAGAACCTTTGGTAAACCAAAAACTATATTTTGTCTTTCCATTATGTTCAAATCATAAAAAATTAGATGTTCAAACGTTCATGTTGGATTCTACCCCGATCATTGGTTTGTGAAATGAGAATAACTAGTTTAGCACCTAGTTGGGGAAAGTCATGGAACTTATAGAGTCCATATTTTGAGTCAAGAAACTATTCAACAAAAAATTATCTATATTTCCTCAAACCTTTAACCCATTAAAAATATGGCCAAAATTAAGTAATTTTACAAGTTTGTATCAATTGGGAGACTGGAAATAGGTTTGTTCTTAAGCTAGGCACAAGATAGAGGTTCATGATTCTGACCTGTCGACAAGGTATGTCACCATCCAGTAATGTCAAGAGAAAAATCCTCTTCTAGGTAAATATTTTTCTCAACATCCTCAAGGAGGAAAATCGAAAATCATCCTTCACGATTTTATGAATGCAACCAGAATCAACTACCCTTTCATTCTGTGTAGTGTAAGGGTGTAACTCTTGGGTTCACAACAAGAAGGGTAATTTTTCAGCTGATCAATTATTTTATCTTTTAGTTGGCACTTTTTCCTCAAGTTTTCTAACCTTATCCTTTAGATCATCATGCTTCTTGCAGTGGGTTTTATTTGCATGTCCTAAATTTTCACAATAGTGACATGTATTATTATTTCTATTCTTCTTGGTTGATACCAACCCATCACTCTTCTCTTTGACTTTCTGACCTAGGAATTCCAACAAGCTTCCTCTTGTAGAATTTTCCTATAGATTCACAAGCTCATGCAATGTACTGAAGCACATGACAAGAATATACTTCTACTTTCAACCAGTGGAAGCCAATAGATCGATGAAAACAATATGAACAAGAAGAAGATAAATCAATGGCACATACCACAATAAGTTTTCCTGGGGAAAGCCACAGCTCCAAAACCCCACCTATCTATATTGCATTAAATCAAAAACATGAGTGAAGATACAAAGCTTGTTCTCACTAGAACAATTCCACACAAGTATGCTCAACTCTTTAAGCTCACAAGCTAGCTCTTGGCCAACACTTAGCCAGTTATGCATCTCTCCAAGATCCTAATCTCTTGCATAATTCCTAGGATGAATAACCCATTTTTAAAGGGAATTCATGCTTCCAAAACTATGCAATCCAAACATAGGATCAATCTCTGATGCATGCATGATATTTACACTAGTAAAAAATACAACTGATAGTACACTGTCCCTGCACTCTAGTCTCAACTGGATCTTTCTCTAAACTGACATGTATGAGTTTCTCATGAGGGAATATTCAGTTAACTGGAGTGGCACTAGTGGATGGACTAGTGCACCAACTGATTGTTAGTTCTCTATTAGTTTCTCAAATAGTTTGGAACTAATTTAACTCAACTTAACTCAGTAAACTGAGTTATCTAATTTCCAACTCAATTTAAACTCATACTGGACCCTAGGAGAACATATACATGACTGCAGAAAGACTTCCAACTCGAAATTCCTAAGCTAATTAAGTTAATTAAACTTAATTAACTATTTACAAGTTGCTATGAGAATAGAATTCAAGTTTAATTCTTATTTTAATTCAAGGACAAATTAAACTAGAATTTCTTGTTGCCATTTCTCAACACCTCTTTCATTTTGATTTGATTTTCCATTTTCTTTATGTTGGCTTAGGGGGTCCTGACCTAAGTTTTAAGTTAGTTGCGCCAACCAACAAATCCATACACTACTGGCCCTTTCGACAACAACCTGCATAGTGCAAGCTGTAGTCTCACCCGGAGCAGTATGGGGGGATGTAAGAACCAAGTTTTTTCATCCAGAGACGAGTGTGATGTCTTTTAGTGCCTCAGATCTGCCTTCATGCAAATTGATAAGCCCTTAGGGCTCGATATTGTAAATCTATTGAAACAACCTCCAAACCTTTGCGAAGATCTACGATCGGCTTTTGCGGACCCTTATTAGTTGATTTATCCACTTACACGTATCAGAGAAAAATCCTAGATTAGTGTTCGCACAGATCTACTTAAGTTATTTAGAAAACATAACAGAATTCATCACAGTCTTTTCGAAAGTACTTAACGTGTATTGCATTCATATATTAAGACTTATTCAAGTGAATCACACATCATTAGATCAATAGTTCATAAACACGTTATTTATCCACAACATATATCTTAAACATAAGTTAACAGAGATAAACAAATATACACAATAATTCATCGGTAATCTTATTTATTGATCTTCAACATGGTATGACAGACTCAAAACTACCCTGCACACTCAGCTGCAGGGGTCCATGCACTCAGCTATAGACTTTACCTAGGCCTCTGCGTAATTAGTTGTAGAGCCTTTCTCTCCTATCTAACCCACTTTTCTGTGTTAATACTTCTCTTCTATTGACCCATTACCTTCATCATTTCTTAGATATCTCCCTTAGATTCTGTAAGACACACTTATTTATAGCCTTTTACATACAATCCCATGGTCCGCAGACCATGGGTGGTTCTCAAAGCTGAATCAAAATTTACATAAACAAGGGGTTAAACCCCTTTGACTCCTAACCATCTACGCGCTCCGCATCCACAAATCACGGAGAGTTTACATTAGTTACAAAATATACATCAAAACTTGGGTTATTTTAACCCCAAAACTAACTCAGGGGACCCCATCCCAACAAGCCCCCAACAAAAAGGTCGTGACTCGCCTCGAGTCACTCCGCTGGCATTGCGATATTGTTGTGAAGATCCCCTAGCTCCACCTGAATTACAACAAATTCAGCAGTGCTCTGAGTGGCTGCTTGATTGACCTCCTCAACTAGCTTCTCTGTAGCTGATCCTTCTGCGGCTAACCTCATTGTCTACTGCATCTGCTACAGGCCCTTCAACTTATCTTGGATGGTTGTCATGATCTGATAAGCTTCTTCCAACCATGGCTCCAGCCTGGCCTTTAGAAAGGCCTTCTTCTTCTATGCCGTCTCTACCTACACTATGAGATTCTTCCCCTCCTGTAATTTTGCAAGGCGCTGTGATGGTGCGATTGAGCACATCGTTGCACTAACTTCGTCATACTATCGCTTCAACTCCGTGATCTCTGTATTCAGTGTTTACAGGTTTGGGTCCTCCTACAAATTTGTTACCAACTCCATAGCTTTCTTAAATACTGCTAAGCAGTTTGCAACTGTGGCATCTAGAGTGGCTATTCCTTCCCTGATTACAGCTCTGCGCTATTCCCAGGCCTCTGGTGGAGTCGTAGGCTGCAACTTCAATTGCAGATTGATGATCTTCATGTTGAGTTCAAATTAAACTTGGTTAACCTTAGTGTCACACGGAATGAGTTATATTTGCGGACAAATCCAACCTTCCTAGGAGTCTAAGACTCTCTAATGACAAACAAACCAAACAAGAGCTATCCTTCTCTAGATACACATCATTCTATGAGAATTCAAATGTTTTCGGTCTTACCTTAGGTCCCACGCTTGTTGTAGCAGTCCAGCCTTGCTGATCCAGATGAGCTCCTCCTTCACTTTCAGACCTGCATACACTGACAAAGCAAACGATTACATAGCATCTGAATATTCATCTGATGCGAAGCTCTTCCATGACTCCTTGTAATAATGCATGCAATGAGTCCAGTTGTATCACAGTAAGGTTTAGGTCCGTATTTTGGATTTTGTTAAGGACAGTACATTGTTCTTCGCTTAGGGGGTCCTAACCCAAGTTCAGATTTAGGTGCGCCAACCAACAAATCCCTACACTACTGGCCCTTTTGGAAAAAACCCGCGTAGCATAGGCTGCAGTCTCGCTTAAAGCAATATGGGGGGATGCAAGAACCAAGTTTTTGCATTCAGAGATGAGTGTGATGTCTTTTAGTGCCTTATATCGGCCTTCGCACAGATTGATAAGCCTTTAGGGCTCGATACTGCAACTCTACTGAAACAACCTCCAGACCTTCACAAAGGTCTATGATCGGCTTTTGTGGACCCTTATTAGTTGATGTATCCACTTACGCATATCAGAGAACAATCCTAGATTAGTGTTCGTGCAGATCTACTTAAGTTATTTAGAAAACATAACAGAATTCATTGGAGTCTTCATGAAAGTACTTAACATGTATTGCGTTCATCTATTAAGACTTATTCAAGTGAATCACACATCATTAGATCAATAGTTCATAAACACATTATTCAACCACAACATATATCGTAAACAGAAGTAAATAGAGATAAACATATATACACAATAATTCTTGGGTAATCTTCTTTATTGATCTTCAACATGGTATTACAGACTCAAAACTACCTTGTGCACTCAGCTGCAGAGCCTTTCTCTCCTATCTGATCCACTTCTCCACACTAAGACTTATCTTCTATTGACCCATTATCTTCATCATTTCTTAGATATCTCCCTTAGATTCTCTAAGACACACTTATTTATAACCTTTTACATACAATCCCACGGTCCGCGGACCATGGGTGGGTCTCAAAGCCGACTCAAACTTTACATAAACAAGGGGCTAAACCCCTTTGACTCCTAACCATTTACGTGATCTGCATCCACAAATCGCAAAGACTTTACATTAGTTACAAAAAATACATCGAAACATGGGTTATTTTAACCCCAAAACTGACCCAAGGGACCCCATCCAAACACTTTGAATAAGTAAGCCTAATGTTTACTACCAATATTTCCTTAATCAAGCAATATTTATTGGTCCTTGATCAACAAATCATGGAAGGTGTCACAGGTGTATTTCGTACCATCTTCCTTGCATGATCTCTAGTTGGTACATAATGAGGAACAAAACAAATCATAAGGTGTTCTTAGATTCATCAAGACCAATTTAGAGAGTTTTCTATCTTTCTTTGTAAATTTACTCTCCCATTCACCCATATTCAACTATTGGTCTTTAACATGAGCTAGATAAACACCAATCCTTTCAAAGGAATGAGGATCAAGAAAGATCAATTCCTTCCCTAACTACATAAATAGACTTTCATTGACTTCGTTAATAGTGACTCTAACTTATTCTTAGACCTCATGAGGAAAGTTGATCCCACTAGTATGAAAATGAATTTCCCAAGAAATATAGGTTGTAATGACCTTGATGGCCTCAAATTTATTTTCTTCATTGACAAAATTCATCTAATTATCCTTAAAATTGTAGATAACAATCTTCGTACACTCTCAAAGCCCTTCAATCTTTAATAGGGTTTACATGTATGGTTCCCAAATGACATAATTTTATCCATTCATAATGATAAGATCAATCTTTGAATCCATCATCAAGTTTCTAACAAATCTGATTTGTTCAAAATTAGGTTGAAATTAGGTTGAAATCAACAAATCAATTAGCCTAGAGTTAAACACTGAAGATCTGACCTAACACAATTTCAAGACGGTAGAGAAAGGTAAAAACCAATAGCTCTAATTCCATGTTGGAGATTTTTGGAACTTGAGAAGAAAGAACATAAGAGCTAATCTAAATAAATAACCATAAGAGTAATTATGATCCAATATGATAGGTGGTATCTAAAGACATCGATAAAACACTTAAGAACATTGCATTATGATAAGAACAACACAATGCCTTATAATCAATCAATAATGAATTTGATACACTTGAGACAATACTTTACCTATAGGGACCTCTATTTATAATTTCCAAATCTAATCAACTTCCTTGAAATGTGGAATATTTGATCCATAAGTGAGCGTTAATAGTTCCATCTATTTTCATGAAATATGCATTATTTTGTTGGCTATAGACTGTTCTAGTGGACCCAATTCTTGTTGGATAACTAACAACTCGATTTCACTTGAATATCCAATTGATTCCTCTAACCACTCAGTCAGTGGTTCTACTAGTGGACTACTAGACTAACTTTATGCTACTCAATTAGTCAACCAAATAATTGTATGCTCAATTAATGACTCTGTTAGTCAACCACTCATATGAATGTCTCATGTTATTCAATACTCCAATTGACTGTCTCTAGAATATTTGGATATGTGATGAACCAAAATAGCCTTAGCTTCCAATAGTTTTTACCATGTTGGTTGGAAGCACTTTTGTACCTCTAAGAAATTTGGGACCCTAGGTATCATTAGAACTAGGGTGCAAATTCACACATTATTTAAAAAATAGGTGATTTAGGTTTTGGAAGGTAAAGAATCTTGGAAAGACCTTCTTAGGCATTGTCATAATCATATAATTACATTAGGAAAGAGAGTTTTGCAAGGAATTTCTCTTTAGACCCTTCTTTTAACCTCATCAAGGGTTAAACTTCAAGGAACCTTTATTGTCCATAGTATTTGCAAGGCATGGGAATTCCTCAAACCCTTAATGGATTAGAGAGTGTTGTTTCTTAGGACTGACCTACATTCTAATGAGGTCCACCTTTATTGTTTGTCATTGATTTTAATTGAAGCAAGATCAAGGCTCAAAACTTTGTTGTCTTTAGCCTTGAAACTTTTCCATTAAGGAATTCACTTGACTAATGAATTATTTGTTGAGAAGTTCAAGAATTAGATTCCATGGCTTGACCTTGTTATCACTCCGTAATTTCCCAAGTATTTGGAGAGAAGCCCAGAGGTAACCACAAAACCACTTGCAAAGCTAGGATCTAGCCCTTCCAGCTTGAGAGAGGGATCTCTCTTTCTAATTCAGATTTGTTGTTTTAAGATATTTTGCTAGTTATTGAGTTTTGAGTTTGGTTTTTTCAAAGATTTGGCTGAAAACTGTAGGGAAAGTCCATTGGGCATGCATTCATGAGTCTTGGGGTGATCAAATACAAAAATGACAGAACAAATGTAACAGGGAAAGGTAGGAAAACTTTTGGATCTTTAGAGAATTTATGGAGTGAATGGGATGAAAATATTTAGATTCAATTAGATATAGAGAATTCTAGGATGAATTTTATACTTAATATCTGAGTGAAAACATAAATATTTTTTATAAGATAGAGAAGAGTGTATTTAAATAAATTCAGCCCTTAATATTCTTTAAACAATAGAGACACAAAATCCATATGGAAAAATGGGAAAATAACAATTTCACATGAGAGGATACATCACCAATTTCCTAACACAGGAATCTTCGAACAAACTTTCTGTATTGATGAAATTGATCACTTCAATACATGCACATCTTACATCAAAAGGTTTGATTTCTTCATACAAGTTCCAACCCTTGTTCAAATTTATTACAATATATTTATAGAATTTCTGCTAAACTGATATCATATTCCATAAAGGAACTGAATACAAAATAATATCTAACAATTTCTGGAAAAAAAATGAGTAATACACTAAAAATAGAATTAATCATTGGAAAACTGCAGGAAATCTGAACAGCTGGAAAATATTAAGCCTTCAAATCTAGAAATTGGTTCATTAATGTTGATCATCTACCTTGGAATCTAGAGATGTTGTAGTTTCCTTCACACAATCTGTTAGTTTCTCTTTCAAACCTTATTACTCTGCCATCTGTATTAACTAGTTATCCCTTTGACTGCTATTTCTGATCCAAAAAATTCTGAAAATACTTGCATTTCTGTTGATGTTTTCCACCTAGTTGCTCAATAAATTATTTTTATTTTGGAGTTAAATCAAATTTATGTGTTGAACCTTTTTCCCATAATCTTTGACTTCATCATATTTAAATGCTTCATCATTGTCCCAAAATATTTGGGAAGCAAATATTTTGTATAATATTTCCAAATATTTTGGCTAAACCTCTAAATGAATATCATAAAATAAAATCTCAAAATATTTCTTTGAATGATTTAATAAAAAATCCTCTTGTTTTGAAATCCATGTCTTGTTTTTAAATCCATGCCTTGTTTTTCCTTCCCATAGATTTTAAAAACTATGTTTTGTTTTTCCATGGCTGGTAAAATATCTTTACTTTCCCTTTTTACTCTTGTAAAATATTTGGATAAGTATTTATTCAAGGTTAATTTTTCATGCATTTCTCCTCTTTATACCTTACTTTACTTTGGCTGACACATGAAAAATAAATGGTGTTCCTATAGTTTATAAATTGGATTTATTTATTATTTTTAAATTAAGTTTAATATTTTAAATAAATAATTTTAGGCAGTATTTTTCTTTTGTTTTTTGGTTTTGAAGAGCAAATTTCAACTTGCTCAATATTTTGATCCGAAAGTCGGTTTGAAGCACCAAATATACTGTTGCAAAGCTACTTTTGAGCACTTTACCATGAAAACACCTTAAACATGATCTAACCTAGACTTTATATGCAAAAGCCTCCCAAATATTTAGAGTTGTCTTGGCCACAGGACTTCAAGGACTAAATGGCTCCTTGGACAATCAAATATTTGGGCTATGACACCTAGTGATTCATAGGCTAAATTTTACCAAGAGATTCCAAAAACAAATAACTAAACAATCAAAGTCTGATTACCTATATTATAGGACCCTAACATTGGATCCAATGGGGATGGCATCCTACCTGTGAGGTGCCAAGAACAACATAGACTAGTAGCCTGATCCATTGGGTTGGTCCCAAGCCTACAACATGCTCTGCCATTAAAAATCAAAACCAATTGATATTTTTTTCCAATCCTGAAAATAAATCAAATTCATTCTTCAAACTGAAATCTGAATTGTACACTACAAACTAAAAATTGTGCTACAAATATTAAAATAAATAAAAAATTTGACAACACATCACCAAAGTCTTAGGGCCTTCTCCTCGGGCTCCAAACTTTGTTGATGGTTGGCCACACCTATTGAAATTATATACACAAGGTGATCTCTTCTCTCTAATGTAGCCAATCAAGTAAATTACTACTTGACTGAGTTCTGATCATACTTCTCATGAGCAGGAAAAACATATATGAGACTGGCAACCCAAACTACCACTAAAACTGTTGACTGTAATCCACAAACATAAGAACAACCATTTTCCTTGATGCCTGCAACAGATTGGCCAAAGGATCTTGTAAAACATGAAAAGTTACATTTTGATGATCTGCAAAAGGACTTCTTTCTACAGAAAAGGGAGTAATTTTTTCATCAATCTTGCCATCTTCATTGGAAACAACCAATTCATCCATAACAATAACATCCATAGGTTTCGAGACTAACTTATTCTTCTTTAGTAAACTCTTGATTATCTCAACCTGGAGGCAGGTTTTCAATTAAGGCAAACACATCTTGAATAAAAAAAGGGTCGACACCCATGGGGTTTAGAACATTCTTCTCTACTTGATAATTATCCTGAAAAATTTCACTGTTGAGAATCTTTGCGCATGCAATTTCATAAATCTGCTCTTCAGAAATTTCTATATTAAGAATAAAGGAACAAACTTGGTGCATATTGTTGTTGAAAATAATGAATGGATCATGGCTTTCCTGAGTTTCTATGCTAGAAAACTCATAATTATGCTTTTCAATTTTTTTTTCCTGAATTAAAAAATGAGGAGAAGAAGGGAATGCAAGGCAACTAGAAAGATCATTTTCATTCCTGAAAATCAGAGAAGATTGTTGCAAACTGTCATCTAGAAGCTCTGTTTCTTCATTACAACTGGGCTGCTTGTTCTCTTGTTCTTTTGAAATGTATAAAGATTGTTGAAAATTTTCTTGAGTGTAATAGAAGCCAGCTTCTTCATCTTCTTCATTATACATAAATTGACCATCTTCATAAAAACTTTCCAAATCCTCAATAAAATTGTCAACATGTGTGCAACAATCTTTGACCAGCAACAAAGAAGGATAAAATACTATATGAAAATCTCTACGAGAATACTTGGAAATATTTCATACCATGATTGTGCATTTCCCTCCAAGGACACTATGAACCTCTTCATAAGACAATCTTCATGAAATTTAACTTTAAACTTATGGATGTGCATATGAAACCTAATCAAATGAAAATAAACATCATCTCCTTTTTTATCTTTGAAGGTAGGTAAATAAGTCTGCCAACTTACTCCAGGCATGCGATTTGGAAAGCCTGGATTATGAATGTAATGCATAGGAGCATACATTATAGATTGAGAACTCATCTTGATTTTTGGATCCTGCTACCAGTGGAGTCTTTAGATTAGCTTGAAAATGTTTGGAGTCACCAGATGAATGTTTTAGCCTTCTTGTGTCTAATCATTGTCCACCATCAACAATCAGATCTAAAACTTGATACTCTTTCTTGAGGATGATGAAACCTTTCGTCCCCAGTATGGTCGCTAGAATGTTATCACTCTGTAAATTCCCAAGGCTTTGGAGAGAAACCCAGAGGTAACCACAAAACCACTTGCAAATCTGGGATCTAGCCCTTCCATCTTCTGGGAGGGATCTCACTTTCTAATTTAGATTTGTTGTTTTAAGATATTAGGCTAGTTATTGAGTTTTTAGTTTGGTTTTTTCAAACATTTGGTTGAAACCTTCAGGGAAAGTCCATTGGGAATGGAGTCATGAGTCTTGGGGTGATCGAATACAAAAATGACAAAGCAAATGTTACATGGAAAGGTAGGCAAGCTTTTGGATCTTTAGAGCATTTGTGGAGTGAATGGGATGAAAAGATTTGGATTCAATTAAATATAGAACATGCTAGGATGAATTCTCTACTTAATATCAGAGTGAAAACATAAATATTATTTATAAGCCAGAGAAAAGTGTATTTAAGTGAATTCGAACCTTAATCTTCTTTAAACATTGAGACAAAAAAACATATCGAAAACTAGGAAAATAACAATTTCACATGAGAGGAGACATCACCAGTTGCATGACACATGAATCTTGGAACAAACTTTTTGTATTAATGAAATTGATCACTTTAGTACATGCACAACTTACATCAAGAGGTCTGCTTTCTTCATACAAGTTCCAACCCTTGTTCAACTTTATTACAATATATTTATTGACTTTCTACTAAACTGATATCAGATTCCAAAAAGGAACTGATTACAAAATAATATCTAACAATTTCTGGAAAAAATATGAGTAATAAACTAAAAATAAAATCAATCACTGGAAAAATGTAGGAAATATGGAACTGCTGGAAAATATTGAGCCTTCAAATCTGGAAATTGGTTCATCAATGTTGATCATCTACCTTGGAATCTTGAGATGTTGCAGTTTCCTTCACACAACCTGGTCACTACCCTTCCAAACCTGATTACTCTTCCATTTGTATTAACTAGTTGTCCCTTTGGCTCCTATTTCTGATCCAAAAAATTTGAAAATAATTGCATTTATGTTGATGTTTTCCACCTAGTTGCTTAATAAATTATTTGTATTTTTGAGTTAAATCAAATTTATGTGTTGAACCTTTTTCCCATAGTTTTTGACTTCATCATCTTTAAATACTTCAACATTGTCCCAAAATATTTCAAAGAAAATATTTTGAATAATATTTTCAAATATTTTGGCTAAACCTATAAATAAATATCATAAAATAAAAGTTCAAAATCTTTCTTTGAATGATTTAATAAAAAATCCTCTTGTTTTGAAATCCATGTCTTGTTTTTAAATCCATGCCTTGTTTGTCCTTCCCATAGATTTTAAAAACCATGTGTTGTTTTTCCATGGGTAGAAAAGTATCTTTACTTTCCCTTTATTTATTCAAGGTTGATTTTCTATGCATTTCTCCTCTTTTCGGCGTTGTAGGTAGTAAATGGCATGATATTTAAATCATCGTAAATAATGTTTTTTTTTTGTGTGGGGGTGGGTAGGTTAAATGGTTTTTGGGTGGGGGGGGGGGGTTCTGAAATGAAGGGATGCTGACAGCTGTAAAACCGTAAAAGTGCACACAACTTCAGAGGGGCGTGGTGTGGTGGTGTAATTGATTACATATTTCATGCATTTTAATGTATGACGTGCTCGTGGGGTTGTAATTTTATTGACTTTTTTGATTTGATTTGGATGATGCATGATAAATAAATGTGGTTCCTATGTTTTGTTGTTGGATTTATTTTTTTAAATTGAAGTTTAATATTTTAAATAAATAATTTCATTTTTTTTCTTTGTTTTCTGGTTTTGAAGAGCAATTTTCAACTTGCTCTATCTTTTGATCTGAAAGTCCGTTTGATGCACCAAATATACTATTGGAAATCTACTTCTGAGCACTTTACCATGAAAAGACCTACAACATGATGCGACCTAGAATTTATATGCAAAATATCTCTCAAATATTCAGACTTGTCTTGGCCACAAGACTTCAAGGACTAAATGACTCATTGGACAAGCAAACCTTTAGGCTATGACACCGACCTAGAATTTATATGCAAAATATCTCTCAAATATTCAGACTTATCTTGGCCACAAGACTTCAAGGACTAAATGACTCATTGGACAAGCAAACCTTTAGGCTATGACACCTAGTGATTCATAGGCTAAATTTTACCAGCATATTCCAAAAATAAATAACTAGACAGTCAAATTCTGATTACCTATATTATAGGACCCTGACAAACCTTAAGAGGAAACTTTCATTCGCTAAAGCTTATTCCTAATACCTTAGCGTTAACACTTGGCCTTACATTGCCTCATGCTTGGTGGTGAGAATAGAAGTGAAATAAGGCCATCACCTTTTGGACATACATGTTGATCTCCATGGGTTACTAATGGCTTTGACCTAAGCTCTTTCATGAATGTTGGTTGAATAAAGTTTGACGATTGAAATCCAACCAATAAACATGGTTATTTCGATTGAGAATTATCTGCAAAGTTATTCTTGAACCATAAAAATAACTTTCTTCCTAGATTTTGATGATGGGGGTGGATTTGAATTTTTAGAAGGTCAATGTACTTAGGTGTACAAACCTTGACTTGTCCATATTTTGGGTGGTCCGAAAGCATAAGTCCCTTTTCTAGTTATGTCCACTTGCCAGGGATGTATGGGATTGGATATAATCATTGTGTCAAGAATTGTAGGACATTTCCTTATCCTGGCAGGGCTGGTAGGATGTTTAGGAGTGATGCAAGGGGAAAAAATAAGTTTGACTCATGGACCCTTACATGTTGAAAAACATTTCCCTACACTAGGACTTGTTATCTCAAAGTGGCCCAAGACCATAGAGCCACTCACTGATGGGTGGAACCTTGTGGTACTTGTTGATGTTGATCCTCCAACAATTAGATGAGCCAAGGCCATTAATAATCATGACCAAGCTCCTATTAGTTTATTGTTTATTTCTTAGGCATTTCTTTTTGTTCTATGTGTCTATGATTGTGACTACGACTCTATAATAAGAGTGTTTTCAGCGTCAACCAACCTCAATTTTTGAGTTTTAGACTTGTTAGTGGAGGTTGAAGTGACAACCTACCTTTTTTGGTATTAAAGAATGTACATATTTCCAACTAATAGATTTTAAAGGAATCCTTTATATATATATATATATATTCTCTTTTTTAAAATTAGGTATCTTGTTAAGAATGAACGTATTAATTAATATTTGGTTGGGTTATAAAGTCATTTATTCACAGCTCAAAGATGGTAAGGGAGGTTTTTTTATCCTAATTATCCTCCCAACTTGTTGGTGTTGTTACTAATTTGGGCTTAGACCACATTTCTAGAGTTTTATGGCACTTGCATAATTTAGAAGGATGAATTATATGAGTGGCCAACATATATTTCTCAATGATTAGAGTGAACAATTAGTGGATTGGTTTTGGATGATTTATGAAATTCCAAACACCCATTGGTTTGTAGTGATTTAACATGGGTTAAAACAAGGAGGATAAGGAGGGTGATATTTTGACAAGAATCCCATGTGGAGAGAATGAACCTTGTGCAATGCTAAAAACTTCCATTGGGTTGTATCACCCAAGAAAATATAGGGAAACACTAAAATTTATTGTTCACCAAGAAAAAGTCCCATAAAGGTTAGAATGGAATCTTACATTAACTAGATAGATCCATCCTTTCATGGTGCTTCATAACCGCAATGCATTCTATTTTGACTTGTCTAAAAGAAAGCATGTGTGAGTAGATGTCACAACCACCTTTTCTAACCACCAATGGATTTGGTTTTTATTTTATTGGAGTGCATACTAATGATATAAATGAAAAAGGCTAGATCATCATAAATATATACCATTTTCATAGTCTCAACTACCTTGCTTGTATCAATATAATGTTCTACCTTGTGCAAAGGCCACAATGGGATGTTGGATGAACTATTTGATAGTAAGATGCCATCCCCTAAGCAATGGCCTTTTTGAGAGGTTTCAGGCACGAAGTTGCAATTGAAATTGGGTTGCTAAGGAAGAATTTGAAGATATCTCTTAATCCTTGCAATTCAATCCATTCAATTAGAAAAAGTAAGTACATGTTCTAAATTTACACAACCTTTTTCATGTGGACATAATCTATCTAACCCAGAGAGCTTAGTTTCATCCCTGGATTCAATGACAAAACAAAGGGGATATGCCTATCAAGGTTTTGGATCCCTATTCATTAAGAAATTTATGGAGCAATTTTCAACCCTCAAAATTAACATGGATCGTACCATTGAAGAGAAAGTAATTAAGAAAGAGTTTGGCGCCCACCACTCAATTGTGTTTCAAGAACAAACATCGTGGAGAAAATAAGGATTACTGTGCAACAACTTCTTACATAATACCATCAAAATGATGAAAAAAATGAGGGTTTGTATTTAATGGTTATCTTTGGGTATGATAATAACTGACCCAGGATAAATGTGGAAATTCAATTTTCTTAAGGTTGATGGCTTCCCCTATGATTTCCATAAGGCCATGTGGGAATTCGTTGTTCTAGATATTTTAGAAATACACAAATTAGCTTTTTTGGAAATAATCTATAGGATGTGGTATCAACAACATTTTCATAAAACTCGTACCTAAGGGAGGAAAATAATGGTTGATAAGAAACTAGAAGTGATCCTATTGCTT
The DNA here is from genome assembly GCA_000404065.3 of Pinus taeda. Lineage (NCBI taxonomy): Eukaryota > Viridiplantae > Streptophyta > Pinopsida > Pinales > Pinaceae > Pinus > Pinus taeda. The sequence continues at coordinate 305,219 of APFE031307406.1, read as the reverse complement.
AACATCTTGTACAAGATTATAGCTAAAGACTTAACCTTGAGGCTAAAGCATACCTTGCCTAAGATTGCAATGATAGATTAGACAAGATTCATTCAAAGGTATTACATTCTTGGCAATTTCATTGTTGTATATGAATGCATGGAATGGACTTTGGGCTTGTGATTTAATAGAGTTGAGTGGAATTTCATTATGAAAACTTAAGGCTTAGGGATTTCTCTCCTTTATTTTCCTATAGTTTACATTATTTGCAAAGGTATATACCTACTTTTTTTATCAACATATGTATTAATATTGAGTAGGAAAGTAGTTCCACTTCATTAGGAAATGTTACCCACTTATTGCAACCTTATATATGTTAGATTTTTAAAAGTTCTAAGTTACCTTTGTGCTAGAAGTAGTGATCAATTTGATCACAAGTATGGCTCTCCCCATGTTGGATGCAAAGTAGTGGGTGAAAAATCATTTTGATTATGATCTAATTTCCTGGTCATACTAAATGATTAATCTCCATGGGAGAGTAAAATGGATTTCTTTGACTACCTTATCGCACCCTTACCATAGGTTTTAATATTCAGTGTTACAAAAATTCATGTTACAAGCAAAGTCAATCGCCAATACCACTATAGCTTAGGCCTGGAAACTTATCCTAGATATATATATGGAAAGTATTTAAGTTCATTGGAATTCCTTTTGCATTCTAGGCCCAAGGACTTATGAGAGGTCATAAGGTAGATGGTGAAAGATAAGATTGGCAAATGGATGACCAAGATCTTAGCCATATTACTAAGTTTCAAACTTGTGCCAAAATATTGGTAGGGGATCATGTTTACTATTCCTATTGGGTCCCTTCAAACTTAGCAATTTAATTCTTAGAGAAAGCCCTTGGAAATTTTCTTTGGGATAATGATGTCAATGGGAAATTATTTCATAGAATCAAGTGGGACCGTTATTGTACTACATGGGAGTTTGGGTGCTCGGTGTTATCAAAACATGGATTATTGCTCAGGCCTTATGTCTTAAATGTGTTGTGAGTGAAGGTTGTGGGAATGAGTGTTGGAAATTATTTTTTAAGGCCCAAAATTTGTCAATGTATGGCACTAGGTAAGAATACCTAGAGAAGTGTATCCCTTCAAAGCTCGATGGTCACCCTTACTAAAGGTAAAGTTGCGTCCTCTTTTGTTTTGTAGAATATCTACAAGGTTTAACAAACCATTAAATCATTCTTTTCTTGGATAGATCATTCCTTCATATTTAGGTCTCTCCTTTGCCTCAATTGGATTTTTAATGCCTTGATGGTTCACTCTATGGTCTCCTCCCTTGTAACCCATCTTGGTCAAGAGCTTGGATCCAATGCCTTTATTATGTTTTTCAAAGGCTACAAATGAATTTACATCAACACTTTCATTTAAAGAAGAAGCATGTAAATGCTTACCATTTGCCTCATCTTTTGATTGGCATACAAAGATTTTTTCAAACTCCCTTTTGATTTTGGATGTGTCCTCTTGGACACTTTCACTCTCTTCTTTTAGTTCCTTGAATTTGGGTGCTGATAGAACCTCATCCTCCACATCATGTGGACAAAAGGTACAAACATGTCCATATTCCTTCTTTGAGGGACTTCCTACACTAGCATCTTGCATAAGAGTTGTAGAAAAACATGAAGATCGTGGAGAAGATGGTGGTTTATCACCATTATTGTTACCTTCTTCACTTGGAGAACATTCTCCTCTTAGAGGTCTAGAGATTTCACCTTGCAATTTGGTATTCCTCTCTTCATAAAGGATTTTCACCATTTCTGCCATGTCTAAGAAATCCTTTCTAAAAGCCTTCACATCCTCTGACATTCTTGCAAGCTCTCCTCCTTGGGACATGCTTTTCTTGAAGCTTCTATTGAAATTTGAGGTAGAACTTGGTGGTAGAGATTGTAACAATCTTGCTCTCCTTTCCAAAACCTTCTCCTCACTTGAGCTTCAAAACACATTCACTTGCAAACAATAGTCAATTCCTCCTTGCACAAAGAAAACTAGTGATATGATACCAACTTGATTTGAATTTGGAATATTAGATTTATGTGCTAAGATCATCATATGAATATAAAAATGTGCTTGAGGTTTGTACTCCAAAATAGCAAGTAAAAAACATGAGTTTTTGTGTGTGTTTAATTAAGTTAGTTTCAGGAAAAACTCAAAACATGAAACCAAAACAATGAATGGAAACATGCATCAATCAATAATACACCAGCCATTGTTAAAGGAGTTCACCTCTCCTGGGCTACATCTCCTTGGATCAACTCTAAAGGTATGACCCCTTCTCATTATGCTCAATATCTAGAAAAGAAGAGTACATAAACTGCTGAAATGGAATGGCTAGTTTCTCCTTCAAAGAAATAACTTCTACAAGAGTTCTCACTCCATACACATGTTAACCTATAGTCAAACATGTAAACCTTCAGCAAGCATAGGCATCTTACACCAAGACCCCATACCCCATCTTCAAATGGCATAAAAAGTACCACAATCCACTTGAAGTACATAAATAAGTCTCTTCTCCAAAACACATATAGAGAAAAGAAGAAATAAAGCTACAACATTGATGTAATGGTTGTTGTAGAAAGCACATGGAGGCTGGAAATCCCCTGCAAAGTCATCTCCATCTTCATACTACTCAAAAAACTGAATCAACACTCTGGTTTACCATGGCACCCATAGGATTTAAATTGAAAAATTCCTATCCAAAAGTGCTCCTTTAATCCTGAGATCCGCTCCAATGAATCCAGAATGTCTAAAGATGGCTACCTAACCTCTTTTTTCATCCAATTTGGTCGAAAACTGGAGAAGTTATGACCTCTCCTAGTTGGGCCACTATTCGCTCCACAAATTTCACCAAATCCGGCATGATCCTACAATTCCGCCCCAAAAAGCACTAACTGGGTGAAAATTTCGCACGCTCGGGGCAAAATTGTAGGATGGTTAATTCAAGCCATAACACCCACGTGGTCATAAAATATTCCAGGTGACCTGGTCACATGCGGTGGTTAGGAGGTGGCGGGCTTCTGGCAGTCATAACAAATGTAACTGCTGGCAGGCAGTTATGGTGGTCACATGTGGCAGTGTTGGTATGACGGTCAGGTTATCACCTGGTGGTTAAAGCATATGCTGGTGGTCATGGTAATGTGTTCACATGGGAGGGCTACCGACGGTTATGCTGATCGTCTCCTCCCCAACAATGACAGAGTTAAACCATAATACCAACCCACCAACAATATATGTGAAGAAACAAGTGCAGGCACAACAGTTAGGCTTGGTGTTGTTATGTGGGAGGTCATGGGTTCGACCCCTGCTACCTCCGGCTAGACCACTACTCCATTTTGGAGGCCCTCAGGCTGCCACATGGCGGCCTCCGGCTGGGCCACGTGTTAGCCTGTGGTTGGCCACCACAAAAACACATGAACCAATATATAATTGCCATTTGGACCACTAACAAGGTGCCACTTGGCATCACCCAATTCGCTGAAGGATGCGTTGACAAAGTCAAATTGCCATCTCACCTGCCCAGTCAATGCCACATCATCAATACGGACTACTGATTGGGTTGACCTTTTTTTTTTTAAATTTGCTTGTTTGGAAAAACGAACAAATCGCGTTTGTGGGAGCATACGGTGTCCATTTTGCGTGGAACGAGTTGCTCCGGATTCAAGACTACAAACACTACGCAGTAGTTCAGGTTCCACACCATTATGAAAACTTTGATTTTTGGGCAAATTTTGAGCTCCTGATCACACCTCCCCACTGAAAAACTTTTGGTTTCAAAAGTTCACTTTCAATTGTTCAGCATTTGAAGTTACAATTTCTTCATTTTGCCAAACTCAATCCAATTGATGTTTGTAGTTCCCTAACTTGTACTTGGCTCTTTCTCAATTTGAACTTGAAATATAACTTAACCAAAGAATTCAAGTTCAATGTTCTTCTCGGTTTGTCCATGTCACCATGGCCATCCACAACAATATCCTCCCAAAGAAGATCTCCAAGGTGCTCATATGCAAAATCCTTATCAAGGATAAGATCCCAAAATACTTTGCCAAATGAACCAAAACAAGATTCACATAGTGAATATTTGTATAACTTGAGTGCTTAATACATTTGGAACATACTAAATGTGTTGCAACTACTCATACAACAATTTTAAAATTCTTTCTCAACTACAAAGAGAAATGCATTTTATAAAATAGAATAAACTTGACTCCCAAATTTTCCATTCAAATTGACTATCATCAAGCCAAACTAGCACAATAATGCTCAAAGAAAACATTGTTACATATAAGTGATTTATTTATGAACATCACTTTTACAAATTACCCAACTATGGGGATATGCAACTAGTGCAAAACAAATATTTAAAAACTTCAGTTGTACAAATAGTCCACCCATTTCTTACCCAACTAGGTAAATGAACTCTCTATTTGAACTTTTTCTTCTTCTGAAGCTGCTTCAGGGATGGTCGCATCTTGTGCCACTTTTTCTTTTGTCGCTTCCTCTTTTGTGCTTGCATAATTTGCTTGTCCTTACCACGATGAAGTCGTGGAAACAATTTCCAACACTTCTTGACCCAATGCCCATTGATATTGCAGTGAGTGCAAACGTTTTTTTGAGCTTCTCTTGGCTCACATGCCTTTAAGATTAGATGAGATTTTATCTTTTCGATCTCAATTCCATTAGACATAAACATCTTCTTGATGATTTCTTTCCTTTTATCGCACTTATCTACACAATGGTTAGATGAAAGGAAAAAGGTGCATTGAAAAACATTCCTCAATATGTTACTCAAATTAGCATGTTGTTTTCCATTATGAAAAGCATTTGAATTAACACAACAATTATACCTCTTTTTGTTGTCCTTTGGCTTACGCTTCTTGTGTGAGAAACTTTCATGGAAAGAAGTACTTAGCTTTGCTTCTTCTTCAACTTGTTCATCTCTCTTTGGAGATGTTTTGAACTTCAATTGCTCCTTATGCTTGAGGAACCAAGTGGGTACCAATTCTCGATGCAAATCCCAACATCTTACCTCCTCATGTCCTCTCTTAAGGAAAAAGGAACACGATACCCAAGAGCTATCACTAGAAGACCATTCCTATTTTTCAACATAGCCTATGCCTTCATATTTAGGCCTCTCCTTTGCCTCAATTGGATTTTTAATGCCTTGATGGTTCACTCCAAGGCGTCCTCCCTTGTAACCCATCTTGGTCAAGAGCTTGGATCCATTGCCTTTACTATGTTTTTCAAAGGCTGTAAATGAATTTACATCAACACTTTCATGTAAAGAAGAAGCATGTAAATGTTTACCATTTGCCTCATCTTTTGATTGACATACAAAGTTGTTTTCAAACTCCCTTTTGATTTTGGATGTGTCCTCTTGGACTCTTTTGCTCTCTTCTTTTAGCTCCTTGAATTTGGGCGCTGATAGAACCTCATCCTCCACATCATGTGGAAAAAAGGTACAAACGAGTCCATCTTCCTTCTTTGAGGGAATTTCTACACTAGCATCTTGCATAAGAGTTGTAGAAAAACATGAAGATTGTGAAGAAGATGGTGGTTTATCACCATTCTTGTTACCTTCTTCACTTGGAGAAAATTCTCCTTTTGGAGGTCTAGAGCTTTCGCCTTGTAATTTGGTATTCCTCTCTTCATAGAGGATTTTCACCATTTCTTCCATGTGTAAGAAAGCCTTTCTAAAAGCCTTCACATCCTATGACATTCTTGCAAACTCTCCTCCTTGGGACATGATTTTCTTGAAGCTTCTACTGCAATTTGAGGTAGAACTTGGTGGTAGGGATTGTAACAATCTTGCTCTCCTTTCCAAAACCTTCTCCTCACTTGAGCTTCAAAACACATTCACTTGCAAACAATAGTCAATTCCTCCTTGCACAAAGAAAACTAGTGATCTGATACCAACTTGATCTGAATTTGGAATATTAGATTTATGTGCTAAGATCCTCATCTGAATATAAAAATGTGCTTGAGATTTTTACTCCAAAATAGCAAGTTAAAAACATGAGTTTTGTGTGTGTGTTTAATTAAGTTAGTTTCAAGAAAAACTCAAAACATGAAACCAAAACAATGAATGGAAACATGCATCAATCAGTGATACACCAGCCATTGTTAAAAGAGTTCACCCCTCCTAGGCTACATCTCCTTGGATCAACTCTAAAGGTATGACCCCTTCTCATTATGCTCAATATCTAGAAAAGAAGGGTACATAAACTGCTGAAATGGAATGGCTAGTTTCCCCTTCAAAGAAATAACTTCTGCAAGAGTTCTCACTCCATACACATGTTAACCTACAGTCAGACATGTAAACCTTCAGCAAACATAGGCATCTTACACCAAGACCCCATACCCCATCTTCAAATGGCATAAAAAGTACCACAATCCACTTGAAGTACATAAACAAGTCTCTTCTCCAAAATACATATAGGGAAAAGAAGAAATAAAACTATAACACTAATGTAACAACTATTACAAAAAGCACATAGAGGCTAGAAATCCCCTACAACGTCATGTCCATCTTCATACTCCTCCATAAACTGAATCGACACTCTGGTTTACCATGGCACCCATAGGCTTCAACTTGCAAAAATCCTATCTAGAAGTGCTCCTTTGATCTTAAGACCTGCTCCAATGAGTCCAAAATGTCCAAAAATGGCTACCGAGCCTCTTTTTGCATCCAATTTGGTCGAAAACTGGAGAGTTATGACCTCTCCTAGTTGGGCCACTATTCGCTCCACAAATTGCACCAAATGTGGCATGATCCTACAATTTCTCCCAAAAAAAAGCACTAATTGGGTGAAAATTTCATGCACTCAGGGCGAAATTGTAGGACGGTTAATTCCGCCCATAATCCCCGCACGGTCATAAAAGATGCCAAGTGACCTAGTCACATGCGGCAGTTAGGAGGTGGCAGTTTTTTGGCGGTCACATGCGGTGGTTTTGGTTCAATGGTCAGGTTATCGCCTGGCAGTTACAACATATGCTTGCAGTCATGGTAATTTTTTCACATGAGAGGGTCGCTGGCGATCTCGCCCCCAACCATGGCGGAGTTAAACCATAATACCAACCCATCAACAATATATGTTAAGAAACAAGTGCGAGTGCAATGGTTAGGCTTGGTGGTGTTGTGTGGGAGGTCATGGGTTCGACCCCCGTTGCCTCCGGTTGGACCCTTGATCCATTTTGGTGGCCCTTGCGCTGCCACATGGTGGGCTCCGACTGGGCAACGTGTCAGATCGTGGTTGGCCACCACAAAAACACATGAACCAATATATACTTGCCATTTGGACCACTAACAAGGTGCCACTTCGCACCACCCAATTCGTTGAAGGATGCATTGACCAAGTCAAACTACCATCTCACCTGCCCAATCAGCGCCACGTCAGCAGTACGGACTTTCGACTGGGCTGATTTTTTTTTTAAATTCGTCTGTTTGGAAAAATGAACAGATCATGTTTCTAGGAGCATATGGTGTTCGTTTTGTGCAAAACAAGTTGCGCCGGATTCAGGACGACGAGCACTACGTGGTCATTCAAGTTCCACACCATTCTAACAACTTTTATTTTTGGGCAAAGTTTGAGCTCCTGATCACTTAACAACCAATCTAGGGTACCACTACCATGGCCAAATCTTAAACAAAAGTTCAAGTTGTCTCGTCCTAACAAATTTGTTTTGGAAAAGGTTCAACACCTAAATTTAAGAAACTTGTACTTAAATTTGGTTGCGAAGCTTGCAAGTTTAGTGGGGGGACTAAACATGGGTTAGTGAAACAACCTTCACTAAATATAATCCTTGCCTTCTCTACATGGGGTTTTCTGTTAACCTTATTTTAGAAGGATGACTTTAGAACATTTTGCAAGTGAATTATGAATAGAAGGGTTTATTATTTATGCATTGGAGACTTTGGAAGCTAGTTTTGGAATCTTAAGCAGACGACTTGGTTATTTAAGCTTAAGAGACTTTGGAAGCTAGTTTTGGAATCTTAACCGTGAATGTTTGATCTGTTTGTAATTATGGAAGGGTTTCTTGTCAACAAAATGTTTTCTTATCTTGGAATTCGAAGCCATGTTTCCTCTCGTGTGGTCAAGACGAGACCTTAAAAAACTTTGTTTCTTTCCTCCACCTAAATGTGTGTGGGTCTAGGTACGTTCCTTTTACGAGAGTTATAACTTTCTAACTTCCATTACATGCATAGTGGCTAGGCTTAGGGACATGGTACCGTGCAACATCAATTCAATTCAATGTTGTAGATACTTGTGTAAAATGAAATAGTATAGTTTATTTGGATGATCTGCCATATGTTCATCTCTAATAAACATGAGCCTTGCACTTTTTCATGAGTTGATAATGAACGGGAACATTGTACTTTGTCGTTGCTAATCATAATGCAAAGGTATAAAATTATAATAGAAATAAACCACCTACAAACACTATTAAAGTTATGGATTGAGACCCCTTGCAAGAACAGTTGGTAGCCACCATACAAATCTCAACGCAACGCCATCAGAGTGACTACCACCGTGTTGGCAGGCGTGTTAGAGAGTGATGGGAACGCACAGGCAATATCGCTCTCACACCTACCATTTCACAAAAGTAATTAAAAATCCATTCTAACAATTAAAATAATTAGAAATCCATTTCAGAGATATAAAGAGTCTATTTCCCAAAAAATAATTAGAAATGTAGGGACTAAACTATACAGGAGCTCTATGAAATAGATTGTGAAGCAAATATTTCCGAAGTTATTCCATCTGATATTATTTGAGAAATGTTTGGGAAATAATATCAAGATTTGATCCAAACAATTGAGCTGTTGGCTAGTGAAAAGGGGCTGAGATTTTTTTTTTTCAAGGCTCTCCACTTCAAAACAAAAACATGTCTGGAATTGTTTAAACCATTAAAAACTTCTCTGCAACCCGAATTCCCATGACATATTGCGAAATTATAACAACAAACGTTGGAATGAACTCATAAAATGGCAGCAGTATTGACACAGTAATTCCTATTTATAAGAAGAGCTTCGGCGTAAATCACATGAAAAAGACCTTTGTCGATGCGTTTCGAACCGACTAATGTGGTTCATCATCAAGACAGTAATTCCTTTCATTACAAATAGGAAAAAAAAAGAGTAAAGCTATACTACAACTCGTGCCGTATGAGTAAATAACAGATTAAAATGTTATAACATGGATGGCAACTGCAGGCTATACGGATAAAAGATATTTGTCATCTGAGCCATGTTATTCCTCTGATGTGGCCTTTCATGGAGTACCGGTGCCTTGCCCAATGAAATGAGTTTATTGCTGCTGCTGTGTTTCCTCATGTTGTGAACACCATAACACATTGCTCGTCAACACCATTAGCTTGCACTCCAACTCAAACCTGAGGCCTATTCTGAGGCCAAAGCTGAAGCAGAAGAAACCGCCATGATAGAGTACTGTGAAGAGTCACGAGAGCTGGAGAAAGAACGTGATGTGAAAAGAGACTTCATGAAGTGGGCACAAGAAGAGGCAATGGCCGCCTTCACTTGCCCTCTCTTGGGGATATACCTGCACTGAGAAGGCATGCCTATATTTTCCCTAGAATTGGCCAAGGATGGCATACTAAAGATAGTATAAAATCTTTCTCAATACTGAATCTACACAAACACAAATTGAAAGGAAAAGATTGGCGAGAAAGGCTCAAGGATGTTGTGATTCTATAACAACTCTATCCGAGCTTTAAATTGTTGTAAATGCAGCAGTCAATGGTCGGCAATTGACTGCTACAAATTTACATGATAATTTGTTGGTTGACTGCCTATGTTGGTCACAATTTAAAAGCAATTTGTTCGCTATCCGCCGAACAAATAGGATTTAATATGGCCACATATTGACTTTGTAACATTTTACATTGTTGCTTGGGGTTCAAGCTCTCTTTAGTCTCAGTCAGACTTTTGAACATTATTTTTCTTTAACCAGATAACGATTTCATGAGACTTTTTTCTTTCTGTTACAAAGTTTGACTGCAACTGAAAACGCTATGAGAGAGCCAAAACAGTAACAATTGTCTTACGAAGCCCCGACATTATAGCTTCATGGAAAATATGGGCATAATTGATGCGCAAAAATAATATGTTTGATATAATTGTTGGGTGGGGTCCAATATCTCTTTCGTCTCATTCAGACTATTGAGTATTTTTTTGGGAGTTGTCTAGGAAGGTGTAAGAAAGGAGTAGGAATTGTTTAGACGGTTAAAAGTGGATGTAATTTGGATAAAAAAATTCAAAAAAATTGTAGGAGTAGTGTTTGAATAATGTTTTTGAAAGTGGAAATGAATTCAACACTATCAAAAATTTCTGGAGCACTTAAAATCTTGAAATTTAACAACTATAATTTAAATTTACAAAAATCACCTTTCTCAAAATATAACCAAAATTTCCATAACTTTTAAAAAACTACAGAGTTTTTTTTCCTTTCACAAGATAACGGTTTCATGAGACTTTTTGTCTTCTGGTACAAGTTTGACTGCAACTGAAAATGTAATGTGAAATCCAAAACAGTAACCATTGTCTTATGAGGCCGAGACGATTATAGTTTCGTTCACATTGTAGTTTCTGTGTGAAGTTGATTGTTTAGGAAAATGTTGCCACATTGCCACAGATACAAGAGCGCGACTGTGCAACTTTGACATCCAAGTCGACAAAGGACTTATGTCCGTAAGTTCGCCCAGACTAAAATGGTGAAAGTTTTTAATTTTAAGGATAGGTCATGTTCAAACATTCATATATGTGATCCATTTTGTTTAAATTTGACTTACTTTCCAGATGCAATTACGGAAAAGCATTGAAATACCAATTGAGATAATTTTACCCGTTATATATACAGTGAAATAATATTAGGTCGTAATTTGCAATAACACTTGTATACGAAGACATTGACCCTTGGTATACTAGACATCCATTAAGGATAAAAATATATTTGGAATATTATAGAAAAGAATTTGATACAAAATGAAATGTCAATATTACAAATGACTTAGGTAGCGTTTTTATGAACTTACATTTTTATTAATTAAATAGTAATTAATTACTATTTAATTAGATATTTTTTATAGGTTATATTTATATTATTTTTTATATAAAGTTGTAATTAACATATCTCATATCTATTGTATTTAAACATTTTTATATAAATATTTTATTCATCTCATAATGAACATTCTTATATTCTATTGCTTATATGAATTTTGTTTGATATATTTAGTATCAAAAGCGTAAATGAACATTTTTCATTACATTGACATCGAGCTTAAACATTTTTTTTTCAGGGCGAAAAAATAAGATTGTATTATATAAAATATATAAAAAACAGATTAGTACATTTGCTTGTAAATCTGTATATAGTCAATATATAGGTCTGAAACCTTTGAAGGACTAGAAGAAATGGGGAGGCTTAAACATACACATGCATGGGGTTATATTTTAAAAAAATTGGACACATTTAATAATACTTTATATTAATATAAGCATAGAGTCACTTTGGATAGAGGAAGGGCATGATTTAAGTTAATGAGAAAAGATTGTATAGTAATTGTGATTATGGTTGAGATTAAAGATATAGCACCATTTATTTAGTAAAGTGAAGTTGTTACATTTATAAATTCATAAATATTTAAAGTCATTAGATATATGATATTTGTAACAAGTTATTTCTTCAAAACAATTTTGCAATATATATAAATCTTAGATATTTTTGATGAAATAGATATTCACTAATTATGGTTAGTGTTCTATTATGTGAGACTTATTTATTTCATTGTTTTGGATGAAAATATTTACATGCATTCAAAACAACATTGAGTATACAATGCAATTCCACAATACTGTGATATCTATTTAATAATAATGTGATATCTAATCCATTTATTGTTACAAATATTAAATCTTGCATAGATATACAATTTCAAAGCTAAGAAATTACTCTCTCACACGCGTTTCATTCTAAGGATTACTGGGTGTATGTTAAGTACCCAATTTCCATTTCCTTTTGCAATTTTCTTATTGTGATAGAAGAAATTTATATTTATGTAGCTTTCTGAGTTGTATCTATTGCATGCAATTTTGGTAACAAGAGTGTGCAAGTTTTTTAAAGTATATATTTCTTTCTATGTGTACTTAAAGTTGATGCATATTTTAGAGATCATTTTGGGGGTTTATCCTCACATGCACCAACATGATGGGAATCCAATTAGTGATATTTTACCTCTAATGTTTATAGTAGGTTACTTTTAATTGTGATATGGGGTTCTTTCTCTCCAATTACTAGCAAGATTTTAAAATTTGCAAGAAAAGTGTTTCTCCTGGGTTGCTCAATTGCTCTATGAGGAGTTTTTCGATTAATACGGTGAGGGTTTCTTCGATTAATAGGGTGAGGGTTTCCTCCCTATATAGGTACACACAATGGGTTTTAAATAGTGGATATGAAGTGATATTTTGGTAATTGTGCTAACAACTCTAAAAAACGAGGGACAACCGAATCCTTCTTTTTCATGGAGGCTTCCCTCTCTACTAGGGTTTTCTAAGGTAAAATAATGTCCTTTAAATACATGTTTTTTAAGATTATTCTTTGTCACTAATAATGTCACTACTAAGTCAAGCCAATAATTCTCCTCATCCCTTCGTGGAACTTACTTGATCTTTTTATGTTCATAAGTTGACTTTAGTTTTAATATTGAAGCTTTATCTTACACAAGTCATGGTGAGAGAGGATAATCTTTTAAACAAATGTTAATTGTAATCTTAATGAAAAATGGCTATTAATAGAAATTATTTGGTCATATATTGTAGGTCCTCAAAGTTCTTTCTTGGAAGACCATATTGCAATTTGTCCATTTGGAAAGGATTTTTATTTTATTTCTATCTTGGACTTTCACTTTTGATTGGATGTGGGAAATAAATTGTTGGTAAGGGCTTTAGGTTTATGGAGAAAGTTGGCCCGATTAATGCACTAGTTGGAATGATATAATGAAGAAAAAAGGAAAAGTGCAATTTGTCAACTTGCATGACACAAAGTGAGAGGATTTAAACTAGAATGCTCCTTTATAAATATTATAAGGTGAGCAAGCTAGTTGTGACAATTAGTGGTCCACATATAAATAAGGATTAAAAATTGAATATATCACGTAAGATGTGCTTTTTGAATTTTATAGGTATAAAGTATAAGACTGTGAACTAGAATGAACATAGTGTGATTTATTCATGATGATATTAACTTTATTTCACTTATAAAAAAAGTATTTGGGGTATCTCATTGATAGTATTTACATACTTTTTACACTAAAGAAAAGGTACTATTGTCTCATAGATCTTGCCTTCGAATCTACCAAATTGTAGATAGAGAACTAAAACCAAATTTCCCTAAGTTCCTCATGCACAAGATCCTTTCATATAAGAGAAAGGAGCAAAGGGTGAAACCCACACTTGGTTATCCTTGCATGCTAGTGTATACTTATTCAACTACTAGAGATCCCTTTTCAACACTTGGAATCTATCACCTACACACTATCACACATAAAAAGGAAATTTTTTTCTTCCAATAGTAGGAAAATTAGTGTACACAATAGAATATAATCTTCACATATGAATATACATCATGATCTCATATACAACAATATCTAAGAGGGAAACAACTTTGTAATCTATATAAATGAAAGATACACCAACTATAATATGCCATACACCAACTATAATATGCCATAGAATTAAAGTGATCTCCTCTCGTTCCTTGATACTAAACCTTCCTTGACTAACCGACATGTACGAGGCTCATTTATGTGGTAGGAAAAAGTCTCACGATACCAATTTTCTAGACTAACAATGCAATAAACTAACTATCTCCTCTTCTCCACCCCTTAATATAATCTCATTATATAAGATTCTTGATGCAGGCCTTGCTTTTTCCCTCTGAATTTATATGGTGATTAAGCCAAAAGTGCCTTTTTTATGGTTAGAATCAAACTTAAACTACTACAACCAAAACTTGTTATATGAATAATCAACGGTTATTAGTTAAATCCAAACCCCAAGAACCATTGTAGCCAAGGTCGGATATAATATCCAAGCTTTGGCCACAGAACCACCGCGGCCGAGCTTGTAATAAGCTCGCAAAGGAACCTGCATTATCTATGATAAAAAGGTGTTAACTCCGCAAATTTTCTTTTGAATTCTCGGTCCTTATAACACGATCAACACTCGTGACCAGGCCCACTCTCTCCTATTTTTTTGTTTGTGCACGTCGGCCCGAGCTTACCCTAGTTGCTCCAACCTTGTGCAGAAAAGGAAACCTATGCGAGATAGAGTTTGGGATTTTCCGTAAATTGTTGGCCCTAGGCTCTATTAATTGCCAATCCCGCTCTCCTCTCTCCTCTGTCCTGGACACATTGACCAATGATTACGTCATCCTGGCCTATTGATCCGGTGGATAATAATTTCGATAGTTAATAACATATTTGTATATATAAATGTTTTAAAATCATGGATGATGTATGATAAAAAATAAAATAAATCAATTTAATCACTCGATTAATTCAATTTTACTATTATAATTATGATTTTTATTGATTGTATTAACTTATGGATTTTGTAAACCATGGTATTTACCCATGGTATTCTAATTTATTATATTTACCCATGGTATCTTAATTTTCCCATGGTTTTCACCCATGGATTTTGTAAACTATGGTATTTGAAATCTAATGAAGCATGACTCTCAGTGAAAGATACCTATAAAAAGTATAAATACAGATTTCCCTGTGGAGTAAAGCAAGCTTTTTGTCTTAATATAGTCTTATGCTATATTTCACATTCAATAAAAATAGTTTCGTTATTTTTATGTTGCTTTTTCTGAAATGTTTCTCTTAGCAATGTGTCATATTCCTAACTATTTTTACATGGTGATGTATTCCTTTTTCATCCGTTAAGTTTCATTTCTTCACTTGTTTCTTTTGAAATGTTTCTCTTAGCAATGTGTCATATTCCTAGCTATTTTTACATGGTGATATATTCCTTTTTCACCCATTAAGTTTCATTTCTTCAATAACTTGGATTGTACCAACATTAATGCATCAAGGTTCGTGAGAAATTTATAGTTAAGCACTTTTTGGCTAAAATAATATTGTAATGGGTGACTTGCCGGGAAGTTTTTAGTTCTTTTTATTTTATCACTTTTTTGGTATCATTCCTCCAAAAATCTACATCAGTGGTATTAGAGCGGTTTACTCTTATCTATTTTTCTAGCATATCTTGAATGAGGTTAGGGCACAAGGAGATGGGACTTGAAATACCGCAACCTTTGCAAGAGTTGGGACTTGAAATACTGCAACCTTTGCAAGGCCTCCCTCAATGATGCTAACAAACTCACATGGAAAACGAAAAGAAAAATGATGGAGCAAGAGATCTTGTTAAATTATTACTCGAGGAAGCACTTACACGACAAAGGAATGAGAATTGAGACCATGAACAATTTCGCTGAGATCCTCCGGAGACTCCCAACAACAGTGGAGAAACCTTCAACCAATAGACATTTTGAAAGATCAACTAATCCAGGTGGCTCCAGACACGCTCAAAATTCAGTAGTGGCTATGGAGAAGATCAAAAAATAAAGTCCTCATATTGAATCGAAATTAAGACCATATCGTAGTTCTCGTCTCCCTGATTCCAATGGTGCAAATGACACTTAAATCCGAGTTCGCATGCTCAAGTTATAGTTGGTCAAAGTTTTGGTCAAACTTGGCAAAGTGGGAATCTTAATGAGACAACAATTTGGCAACATCCCGGTGCACGGAATCTAGCCATCGGAACAAGCAAATTTGTTGTATACTTAATTTTCCCAGGGAACCTAATTTTCCGATGATTAAAAATAACCATTATATATATATACACACACACACACACACACACACACACACACACACACACACATATATATATGTGTGGAATTAGGGCGGTGGGTTGCCACCCCCACGACATTGTATTACATATAATATTTAAAAAAATGGTATGGGTCGGGGCTGCAAGTGACTCGGACCTCGCCCAACCTATGAGAAACCAACAGTTGAGAATAATTAATATTATTTTATTATTAATGGAGAAAATGGTTACATTGTTGTAAGTTTCTCCCTAGTTTAGGATTAGTTCCTATAGTTATGGGGTTTGGGTACAACTTCCTATTTCCTAGTATTGTATTTAATAATGTAATCTTTTGATTGAATGGTAATAGAGTGAACAAGAGACATCTCTCAAGTTTTGTGAGTGTAGTCTCCAGGTGCAGGCCACACCTGAGAGCTACATCTCTTTCTTTTCAATTCTGTGCATCTTTTATCTTGGTATCAGAGCTCAGATTGAGTGAACCTGATCTTTGTCACCTGTGTGGCTTGAAGTGCCTATGTGGCGGAGTGTGTACACGAGAGCTCTGTGCTCGATTGAGCAGGTGGACTGCAGAACACCTGGCTCGGACTCGGAATTATTATTTTTTTTATTTTATTTTATATTTTTCTGAGCAGAAAGGCCAATTGGCGCGGATTTAGCGCTGACAGTCGCGCCAGAGGACCGATTAGCGTGGGATTTCAGGGAGAAATCGCGCTAGAGCGCAGAAATTCAGGGAGGAATCGCGCTAGAGCACGGATTTTGAGGGAGAAATCGCACTATTGCGCCAGAAAGCCCGATTAGCACAGATTCTACCGGGAAAAACGCGCCAATTTTTCTACTCTAAGCAATTTTTAATTAGCGCGGATTTTTTGCTCGGGGTAGCGCCAAGGAGATCCCTGAACAACGTGAACTTTGTTTGGCGGTTTGCAAACGGAGTAGATCGGCGGAGGTGCAGATCAGTCCGGGAGAGATAGATCGGGAAAGTGCCAGAGGAGATCTGCGGGAAACCTCGACTTCATGTTGGCGATCTGCAAGGAGAGCATGATCGGCGAAGTGGCAGATCAATCCGGGAGAGGTGGATCAGATCAATTGTGATCAGATCATTGTTTCGGCTGTGTTGGAAACGCTGAAGTTGCTCATTGGAGCGGGAGTGCCAGACACTACAGATCGGTGACAGAGGTGACAGATCGATCTGACAGGTATTGTTTTTGCTGTTGTTGTTAAGTAGATTCACAATGAGTAACACGATGGAATCTTACCTTAACGAGTCTAGTAAACTCAACGGATCTAACTTCACGAACTGGAAGTTTAAGATCCAAACTCTGCTCGAAGGTGCGAATGCTTGGGCTATAGTGACAGGCGATGAGCAGAAGTCGACAGCAACCACACAGAAAAACGAGAGGGAAGACTGGGAAAAACGAGAAAACAAAGCTGAAGTCCTGCTGAAGATGTCTGTGAAAGACAATGTCATTGCACACATCAGGGATTGTAAATCGTCCACCGAGATCTGGACGAAAATCAAAAATCTCTATGAGACCCAGAATACAAATAGAGTTTTGGCTCTGAAAAGCAAGCTATTTTCGATGAGAATGGACGAAAGGGAGTCTGCTACTGCATTTGTAGTGCGAATTAAGGATGTTAAGGACGGATTGGGGGCCATTGGAGTGCCGGTGCTGATGAAGACCTTTGTTGCAATTTACAATGAATGGGATGCGTGAATGATTTTCAAAACTTTCATCACTGGAGTCTCGGCAAGGGAGAAAGCACCCACGTTCGATGATCTCACTGCGATCTTGCAGCAAGAGAGATCGAAGGCAGAAAATTGAATCTGAACCCCCGCAAAGTGACGATTCGCGCTGGTGGAGAAAACGAAGATTATCTAAAGGAAGGCAGTTATAGGCAGCTCAAAGGCAGAAGAGGAGGAACAACACAGAAAGAATCCGCACTCTCAGAAAGGTATGCTTGCAAATCATTAGAAAAGAAATGTTTTTATTGTGGAAAATGGTCATATACAGAGAGATTGTTTATCATAAGCAAGCAGGCCTGTTGAGGCAAGGAGGAGACAAATATCCAACACAGAGGATATTTTTGTTAAAGAAGAAGAAGACTTCAGTCATGAATTTCGACTGTTCACAGTCGACTGTGCCCTTACAGCATCAAACGAAGATGACATCTGGTATGTCGATTCTGGAGCATCCTCACACATGACAGGTAATAAGGAATTTTTTGACAGTCTTGAAGAAATTATAAATGGATCAAAAATATATCTAGGGGATGATAATGGATATCAGATTAAAGGTCATGGGGTGATTTCAGTTAAATTGCCAAATGGAAAAATTAGTCACCTTTCAAATGTTTTATATGTACCTAGAATAAAGAAAAACCTGATATCTGTATCCATGATGGCTGACCAAGATATGCATGTCGAATTCTTCAAGACTCACTGTGTGATAAAGGATTGCAGGGATGAAATTGTTGCAATAGGCATGCGAGTTGGAAGCCTATACAGGTTCGATGCAAAAAGTATATCGAAGCAAGCCATGGTTATAGGAGAGTCGACAGCTGAACAACTCTGGCATCAGAGGTTTGGTCATTTGAATCTGCAGGATCTTATGTTGTTACAAAAGAAAAGTATGGTCGAAGGTCTCCCCATCTTTCGTAACATTCAGTTGAACTGTGATGGTTGTGCCCTAGGAAAGATGCACAGAGAACAGTTTCCTGTGCATGATAGGAGGAGGCAAACTGAAATCTTAGAGCTAGTGCACACTGATGTATGTGGTCCCATGCAGACAAGGTCGCTAGGGGGAGCATACTATTTTTTGTTATTTACTCATGATTGCACTAGGTATTCTTGGGTTTATTTTTTAAACAAGAAGAGTCAGACTTTCCAATGTTTTATAGAGTTCAAAACCCTTGTAGAAAAACAGTTTGGAAAAAGTATTAAAATTCTCCGATCTAATCAAGGAGGAGAATACAAATAAAAGGAATTCATGAAATACTGCAAAACTCACGGGATTGTCCAGCAATATACAGTGCCGCATACACCACAACAAAACGGAGTTGCAGAGCGTAAAAACAGAACCTTGGTGGAGTGTGCAAGGAGCATGTTGCAAGGTAAGGGTCTATCTAATATGTTTTGGGCAGAAGCGATAAATACTACTGTATATTTGAAAAATAGAAGTCCTACTAGGTTTCTTGGCTTCAGAACCCCTTTTGAAGCCTTATATGGATTTAAACCAGCAGTAAATCACTTAAGAGTCTTTGGGTCAAAAGCATTTCCACATGTACCCAAAGCTGATAGAAAGAAACTAGACCCTAAGGCAGTTAAATGCATCCTAGTTGGTTATGGCACAAAGTTTAAAGCATACAAACTGTTCAATCCTGAGTCTCGTAAGACATTTGCTAGTAGAGATGTAGTCTTTCATGAACAGGTGCAGGAAAGGAAAGTTGATGTTGGAGATGATTGGCACATTCCATTGCTGTTGGAGGAAAGCAACGAGGATGAGAGGGAGCAGGAACAGGAGCAGAAAGAAGAAAATGAAGAAGAACAACAAGAAGCGCTTGGAAAAAAAAGCAGGCCCAGTTATTTTGCAGAGGGAAAACAAATTTGAGGTAAGTCCGGTCCCCTACCAGGAGGCATGGTAGCGAAGACTCAATTACCATTGAGTTGAGAAACTATGCTTTGATTTTTTCAAAAGTTTTTTTGAACATTGTAGAACCCTCTAATTATAAATAAGCTAGTCAATTTAAGGAATGGAGAGCTGCAATGGATGAAGAAATGGAATCAATTTTTAGAAATGATACTTGGGATTTAGTTGAGCTGCCCAAGAATAAAACACCTATAGGATGTAAGTGGTTGTTTAAACCAAAAATGAATGCAGATGGAAGTATAGATAAGTTAAAAGCTAGGTTGGTTGCAAAAGGATACTCACAGAAGGAAGGTATAGACTTTGATGATACTTTTGCACCTGTAGCAAAGCTAAATACAATCAGAAAGCTTATTGCTTTAGCTACCAAATATAATTGGGAATTACACCAGCTTGATGTCAAATCTGCATTCTTAAATGGTGATTTAAAAGAAGAAATTTACTTAGTACAGCCAGAAGGATATGTAAAGCAGGGGTAGGAACATCTTGTTTGCAGATTGAAAAAGGCTTTATATGGTTTAAAGCAAGCACCCAGGTCTTGGTATGAAAAAGTCGATTCTTTCTTTATAGAGTATGGTTTCCATAGAAGTTTTAAATGACCCAAATGTTGTATACCAAGTACAATAATCAGGGGCAGATTGTTTTGATTTCTTTGTATGTGGACGACATGATTATAACAGGAAATGCATTTGATTTAATCAAAGGAATCAAAAGGCTTATGGCACAAGTTTTTGAAATGAAGGATCTTGGAAGCCTTCACTATTGTCTGGGATTAGAAGTATTCAGAGATACTGGGCAAACTTTTCTTACCCAAGGGAAGTATGCTAGAAATCTGTTAGAAAAGTTTGTTATGGATCAGTGTAGAACAACAGCAACACCTTTGCAGTAGAATCTGAAATTGAGCAGTGATGATGGCACTAAGGAGGTAGATTCCACAATGTACAGACAGCTGGTTGACAGCCTGATATATCTTACAACAACCAGACCTGACTTGGCATACTCAGTTAGTGTGTTGAGCCAATTTATGGCGAAACCTCTTGAAAGTCACCGGAATGCAGCAAAAAGCGTGTTGAGGTATCTTTGTGGTACTGTTCATTTTGGTATTTTATACACTGATGTATCTGATGTTACTCTAGCAGGTTTTTCAGACTCAGACTGGGAAGATAACCTGGATGATTGGAGGTCTATCACAGGTTATGCATTCAACATAGATTCCGGGGTCATAGCATGGTGCAGCAAGAAACAAAGTACTGTAGCTTTGTCGTCATGTGAATCTGAGTATGAAGCATTATGTGCAGCAACATGTGAAGCGATCTGGTTGAGGAGACTTCTCAAAGATACAGGAAAAGAACAAAAGCAACCCACTTCTATCAAAAGAGACAACTAGAGCACCATCAAATTAGCATACAATCCAGTGTTCCACAAAAACACCAAGCATATAGACACTCAGTTCCATTTTGTTAGAGAGAAAATACAGTCAAATGAAATTGCTGTTGAATATTGTAAAATTTGAATTGTTTAGAAAGATGCTAGGAGTTCAAGAGAACCCTTTCTCCATTAAGGGGGGGAGTTGAGAATAATTAATATTATTTTATTATTAATGGAGAAAATGGTTACATTGTTGTAACTTTCTCCCTAGTTTAGGATTAGTTCCTATAGTTATGGGGTTTGGGTACAACTTCCAATTTCCTAGTATTGTATTTAATGATGTAATCCTTTGATTGATGTGTAATAGAGTGAACGAGAGAAATCTCTCAAGTTTTGTGAGTGTAGTCTCCAGGTGCAGGCCACACCTGAGAGCTACATCTCTTTCTTTTCAATTCAGTGCATATTTTATCTAGTCGACCATTTACACCTTAGGTATACTCATCTAATTACATCATTACATTTCAAATGAGCCTCATCATCTTGAGCCTTAATCTCTTGTAAGATATTCTTCCTTCTCCAAGGAAATTTTAGTGAAATTCATTTTTAATATATTACCATTTGTACAATCATTTAAATCATCAATATCAAGTTAGAATTCCATGATCACTATACATATTTTTCTTATCCATTCTAGTATTATTCTGCTTAATGGCACATATACACTAGGTCATCTTTGATTAAGTTTGTTATCTTGCTTAATCAACTTGCATGAGGTTTGTTGATCCCTAGTAATTTATCTATCATTGTGTAATTATCATTATACATCCTTAAAATACCTAATTATCTCATCAAGTTCTCATATCAATACTACTTGATCTCACTTCTTTTGAGGATTTGTGCATATTCTTCTAAAAGTATCATTATAGAATTTCCAGCAACATATGTTCTTATGCTTCATGCTCAATGTTTTCTCATTAATCCACCTAGATTATCGCTTGTTATTTCTCACCAATTAAAAGTATTCACAAATTCTAATCTTGACACTTTTAAATTTTGTAGGTCAGCATTATGACCCTTACCAATCATGTTGTTTAATCCACTCATCAATATCCTCGAAACAAAGTCATAACATCTTGAATTCGATTCTATAGGTACTTTAAATACTTTTCGCATGAAACTCCCAATTCTTTATGGATTGTATATCGTAATGATAATTGATCAACATTACCTCCTTTCATTTATATTATTAAATTCTCACTTCCAAATTACATCATTCTTAATAGGTTGTCATAGTAATCATCACCCCATAGTTTCATCGTAAATAAGTTTGAAAAGTTTTTTATGGATTGGTCATCATCTCATTGGGATATAAAAAGTCTTTAGACACTTCAACCTTCCATATTTCGTTTAGTTTCCACAATGCATCACTCCAAAAGGGGTGCCTCTTAAGAAGTGCAAACATAAAGATCTTAGTGATAATGCAATTCATATAGTTATCTTTTAATACAACCTCTTTAAGATACACATGACTTACATTAATTTCAAAACAATCAATTTGTACATAATCCACATTAATTTACTAATATATGATTTTCCACGCCTAGTTTGCACATGTAAAGAAAATTTAGCCTATTATTAGTCTCGAATGTTACTTCATATTGGATGACCTCTTCCTAATGTTCATTGTTAGGATTTCATTACCATTTTTTCCTTCTTCAAGAGCCTACATCCTTAGAGAAAAGTCAACCAACAAACTATCAATATTCACCATGAATCCAACATTTCAATCACTCCATATTACTTAACCAACTAACCACACCATTATTACTAGGTTTTTGTTTATTCACTTCTCCTCCAATGTAACTAATCAATTATGATCTCAATCCTTGAAGCTTTTCTTCTTTTATTTTATTATTAATATTCAGATAAATAATTTATCAAATTATTAATTTACGCTCAAATTTCTTATTAAATCAAACACTACACTCATAAATATTATAAATAATAATTTTATAAACCTTCATACAACGAAATATTACAATGTACTTCTAATATATATATATATATATATATATATATATATATATATATATATATATATATATATATATATATATATATATATATATATTCAAATCACAAATACATTATTTTTTAAATCATCTCCCAATTATTTATAAAAATCATCTATTTCCACCATTTTTTTTAATACAGATTTTTAATCTCATTATATATATATATATATATATATATATATATATATATATATATATATATATATATATATATATATATATATATGAAATTGACCAAAATAGAAACCTCTCTTAGAATGTTATTATATCATCGTTATTCTATTTTACAAATACATAAATTTTATATTATTAATAATTATGTATGTCATAACAAATTAACTAGAACTTCTCTTTAAGTTTTGGGTTTTGGTTTCAAGTTTGAGATATAACTTTAGTTATCTATAATTAATTTACAATTTAGAATATAAATTTTAATTATTTATAATTATTTTGTATTTATGTATTTCTAAAATAAATCATAAAGTTTAACATAACAATCAAATAAAGACCGAGAATTCTGTATGAGAATAGGCATGCTTTCACTACCAATATTCAGCCTAGAAAGAAGAGAGAAAATGGAAAATAGAGATAGGTTTTCTCAGCTCAACAATAGGGTTTGGGGCGCCACTGCCATATTCTATCCCTTGGATAGCTCACTAGGCTGCAAGGATGCTGATGCACAGGGATGATGGCAGCTCCAGCCTCCCGGATGGGGTTTATCTAAGGAACCTTTTCAATGGGAACAAATAGGGATGATTTTCCGCACATGATTTTGTTATCTCTCTAAGCCCATAGATGACGGATCCATCAGGATGATTTGTCTACCATGGTTGTGGTGGATGGTTTTATGGTGAGCAAAGATTGTATATTCCTCCGGGCATAAAGAAATTGATTGTCACTAGATTGGTGAAATGCTCCCTAGTTGTGGCCTGCCTATGACTAAGGGCGTTGCAAGGGGGAATGGATCAACCACAGGTGCGATTTTGTGGACAAATCCTTGGGATCGCGATGCCAAGGTGGAGGCAGGACCATCCAGCTAGTTATTCTATGCAATCATTGGCTCCAAAGATTTCCCATCCTTTCTACAATTCAAGATCAAAGGAACTCCCGTGCCCTGGTCGGTTCTACTTCATGGACTATATGTGAGGGCACAAATAAGTCTCCCCACCAACACACACTCACCTTGGTCTTCAGCACAGTTTGGGTACCTATTTTTGGGTGGTCTACTAATCATACAAGGGAGACCGACCATCAGAAACTGGGAAACAAAACCCTGAAGGATATCACAGAGACCTCAATGTAGTGTGGCACATCTAATGCTTCTCAGCCTAGACACCTTCAGACAAAAATAGAACCTGGACCTCTGGTAAATTCTCTTTGATTTCAATTTTTTATTAAAACCCCTTCCTATATGTCATTTTTGGTTTGGGTACATGCAACAGACTGTGTGTTGCATTTGAAGAATCTCATCTCCCATCATGTTGAATATCCTTTCAGATTACAACATCTAATTTTTGGGGGCAAAGAACTCGAGGACCCCAGGCCCCTCATGGACTACAATATTTTACCTGTGTCTCCCATAATACTCAATCTAAGGCAGAGAGGTGACGTGACAGACTATAGTAAAACAAATTATATAGGAGGAGGCATTGGGAGCAGCTCAACAAAAAAATACAAAAACACATCAGAGGCACAAAAATGGAGGAATTTCTTTCAAGAACATCCTCCAAGGGAAAAATACACCTTCGGCGACACCAAAGCAAGCTAGAACTGAACTCAGTCCATATATTGTGGAGCAACTAAATTACACCCCATAATTAAACATAGATATATTAGAAACATATGAGCATTGTAATACATTTGAAAAACAAGCTATAATATGTCATTTCAACTATTTCTAGCCAAAACCTGTTGAGCTCTTTCATTGGATTTTCATAAACTAGACTATTCGTTGTGAAATTCACCTTTGTTCCAAGGATTTTTTCATTGTAAATTTCCTTCAACAAAGAATAAAGACATTATATTACAGGAAGTACCATGGTTCTAGGGATCTATGAGTCTCTTCATCACACCATGGTTTCCAAAATTTGATGTAAATACAATGGTTGTTTCTAGGATGCTAGTTTGGGTTTGTTTGCACAATATCCCATTACATATTTGGAACCAACAAGTCCTTGTAGGTATCAGTAACGCCATTCGGTGTTATATTGAAACAGACACACAAAGACTGAAGGAAAGAATTTTGACATTCGCACGAATTTGTGTGGAAGTAGATCTTAGAAAAGGCTTATGAGACCAAATACAACTGAAGCACACATATAGGTGATGAACACAGATACTAGATTATAAAAATACAACATTTAGATGCAGAATATTCCAACAAACAGGACATCTACGAAATACATGCCTTCAAGCAAAAAACATACCTGAAGAAAGAATAAAACAAGGAAATAATCCATGGGATGGAAATTTCCTCCACCAGTCTCTAATGAGGAGAAGGAAGCTAATGTGGACCATCCCATACCCAACGAGAATAATCAGATGAATAAAGAACCATAAGCACATGAATTAAATCCACAAGGTCTGATGGACTCTCAGCTGGCACATATATTAGAAACAATGGATATCGGTTGATCCAAACGATTACATACATTAGACAACTTTGATTCTAATAAAGACAACCCTCGACCTGAGGTTGACACTTTGCTTGCACTTGTATCTTCGATGCCAACTCAAGGGGAGTGCTGCAAAGTTGAGAAGAAAAAAGGGAGAAAAGCATGATTTTGCTCCCCATTTGTACATTATGTTTGCTTTCATTGAATTTATGATCAGGAGTCATTGACTTGCCAATGAAATGTGTCACAACATTTGCAACATGTAATTTTGTTTTCATTAATAAAATTACGATTTTTCTTTTGGGAAAAAACAATCATATAAATTTTAGTTCATTATGACCAATTATATATAACTAACTTTAATTAAGTTTTAATTTAAATAAATATTAATAATAAAATTTAAAATACTTTTAGTTAATAACTAGTTTTCAGTTGAATATAATTTTGTAATTGTCAAAAACTAGTTTTTAATCTGAAATATAATTATTTTTATTTTTTTTTTTTAAATAAATTTTCACTTGACAATTGAATTCACAAAGTTTATAATAACAAATATAAACAATTAACTTAAATTAATTTTTAATATAATAAAAGAAAAAAAATTAGTTCAAAAGAAAAGTAATTTCACTTTATATATTTAATATCATGCAAAAATTACAATTTGAGATTAATAGCATACACATATATATTATTAATTGTGCTTCTTTATTTTAACAAAAAGACCTTATAATAATGTATTTGAGTATTCATGTTGCTATATTGTAGAGTGTGTTCATATACATCCAAAGATTATTTAAAAAAAAAAGTTTATCTACTTTCATAAAAGCAATGATATTTATCTAATAATTTCATAATAATTATTGTAAAAATAATGATATTTATTTAATAATTATTGTTGAAAAAGATGAAAATTGTATTTATTTCTCAAATTAATTTCATTAAATCTCTCCCCGTCATCACAACCAAAATTATAGATGAATTTAATTAAATATTTTTCTCAAACTTTTACCTAGAGGTCACATAGAGTTGAATCCGCTCTGATACCATATGATTAATAATCAAAACACAACTATTTTACTAATTAACATAGAATTTCCAAAAAACATGAGCAAAGACAAATTACTTGTGGCGATGATATTCCTTACTTATGATTTCTGAGTTGAATGCTATTGTAATCCCGCTAACCGCAACAAATTTTTAGGGAGAACTTTCCACCCAACCATTGGCTCAACTGCACATAATCTTTCTACAACTAGCCACCTCGAGCCCTCAATCAACATACTACTGCGACAGATTCCTTTGTCTCACAACACTTTTCTCCCAAGTTAATGGATGGATGAATGATGATTCTCATCTTCATCATCATCTATTAAATAGAGCAAACAATAGAAAGGGGTATGCATGCGCACATTCCATGTGTTACCATGCAACTTTTTTTTTTTTTTTATTTAAGTTTTACTTAATTTAATATTTCTGTTAATTAATTCATTCTTTATTTTATCCTTTCACTTTGTTGAAAATTTTACTTATTTTATAGTTTACTTTTATTTATATATTTATTTAGACTCTAATATTGTTATTACTATTTTATTTATTTATTATTATTATATTATATTCATTATATATTATTTATTTACTATTATTATATTTTCTTTATAGTTTATCATCTATTTGCTTATATTTTAATATTATATTATATTATTTTTATTATTATTAGGGGACATTACAAAAGGACGTTAATTAACAAATGATCTTTGTGTGAAGGAATGTCATTGATCTACTTTAAGAGAGAGAATTGATTAGTATCGAACCAATTTATTTATCTAATTGATTAGTCTGTAACCAATTTATTTGTCAATGTAATTGAAGTCTTTTCCTTCATCAGATACGATCCTATGGTCATATTTTCAAACTAATGAAAATAATTCTCAAATATTCTCAGACTAATGAATTGAAGTCTCATTGATTCGATCATAAATGTTGAGGACATGTAACCGATTAATTAATTGCAGTCTCATCCACTTCATTAAAGATTTTTATGAAGTTGTTTGATTTTGTTTATTTTGAGCAAAATTTTAGTAGAGATTTTCACAAAAATCTAAGTGCTTGAAATTTTAACAAAGATCCAAGTGTTCTCAGAGTGGAAGTTTCAATGGGATAGTTTTTTTGGAGTTTCAAAGTCTCAAATATTCTCAAACTAACGAATTGAAGTCTCACTGACTCGATCATAAACGTTGAGGACATGTAAGAGATTAATTAAATGTAGTTTCATCCACTTCATTAGATATTTTTATGAAGTTTTCCGATTTTGTTTATTTTGAGCACAATTTTAGTAGAGAATTTCACAAAAATATAAGTGCTCGAAAATTTAAAAAAGACCTAGTGTTCTTTGAGTGGAAGTTTCAATAGTATAGTTTTTGTGGAGTTTCAATGGTATAGTTTCTTACCTCTTTAAATATTTTTGAAAGATTTTTAAACTAAAAGTGTTCATTAGGGGATTTTTAAGGCCTAAAATGGGCCTCCTAAGGAAATTATAAAATAATAGTGGCAATAATAAAATAAGACTAGATGACATCATCAAATTTTAGAGAAAAAAAGAAAGAAAAACCAACTATTTTTTCAACTCGTATTTTCAGCTTATCTCCCTATGGGTTTACTCAAATTTCGAGTGGAAACACTCGTTGGATGCATAATTTGATTCCTCATCCAAGGAGTATCTATGTTGCATACTTTTGATGGACCCCCTACACAAAAACTGAGAAATACATGAAAAACGTTATTGCAATCACATTGTTTCATGTATTTCTCATTTTTTGTGTAGCAGGGTCCATCGAAAGTATGCAAAATGGGTACTCCTTGGAAGAGGAATTAAAATTTTCATCCAAAGAGTAATCCTACTCAAAATTTGAATAAAAAATTAAGGAGATAAGTTGAAAATACAAGTTCTAAAAATAGTTTTATTATTTTATTATTTTTTAATCTTTTTACTTTTTTACTCCAAAAATCATGAATCATCCCCCATGGTTGACATCATCACCTTGAATCCTATTGATTCTTATAAAGTTTATTTTGGTTGTACATTTTTCTTAGGAGGCTCATTTTCGACCTCAAAAGTCCTCTAATGGGAATTCCAAGCAACATTTGATGTTGAAAATTATTTCAAGTTCAAGAAGCATTTTATTTTCTTTTTTGTTCAACCAAATGCAAGGTTTAGATTAACCCATCAAAATTCACTAGTAAGACATCATTTTGAGTGCCCTAGCTCAGGTATTTATGCAATAAAATGATTTCATGGTATTTAAACCATCTGCCAAGCTCCCTAAAGAATCCATGTAATAAAATGAATCCAGGGCACTTCAATTGCCTACCAAGATCACTGAAGATTCTAAAAAATTTAGAAGTGCCATATTTAAAATAATGTGTCTATGGAGTAAGTAGTTTGTATTCAACTGTCGGTTCTAAGAGTTTCCAGAGAATATTGTTTTTATCAATTTTCCTTTTTCATATATTAATTTCTTTTTGTTTTATCTTTAACTTTATATAAATTTGCAGGTTTTCTTCGTTCAACAATTCTTTTGGTTAATAAATAAATTCGATTACTTGACCTTGCACTATGGCTTCATTGTTGTAAGCCTTCATCACTTCAAATTTCCTTTAGCTTCATATCAGTAGTTTGATTTTCATAAATATATTAGGATGTCTTTGAATGATGGCTTCAAGAGGGTGATTGGAATCAAGTTTGTAAAGATCTAATCATAAAAAAATGGTCTTCATTGATAATTATGGGTTTTCTTCTAGCCTTGCTCTGTGGTCAGGTTGTTTTTTCTCTTGAAACTTTCTAAGATTGAATTTTAGTAACATTCACCCTTTATTTGTAGTCCCCCTTGTGGGCTTTTGTTGTGTCCATTTTTCTTATCAATTTGTATAGTAAGTATTTATTGTGTTATCTTTGCCTCCTAAGTTTCTCCATTCTTGTAACCATCGGGGTAACTTATGTTTTATGATGGAATGTATTTACATATGAGCAGGGTGGAAAACATCATTTTGGGTGTCCTTTCTACCCATAATTAATAAAATTGAATTATTGATGTTGTGAGTTAATGATTTTGAAAGGATCTCCGAACGACTTCCCAAGGCTTATCACCATTATATTACCTAATTGTGTAGATAATTTTGTTCATTGGACTACAACTAATTATCATAGAAATGGCTTTAGAAATTCAAGAGGGGTATCCTGTGGTTGAAGGAACTCTAGTAGTGCAACTAGCAGATATATTTTTTTGTTTTAGAAACTGTAAACTTGTTTGGCGTTGATCTATTTCTCACATTTTTAGGTATCAATTCTAAGTATATATTGTTTTAGTTCAGACGCCCTAAACTTGTGTTGGTATTGAGATATTTCTCAGTTTTCTAGGTATCGATTCATTTACTGAGAGAAGTATTCTTATCAAATTGTACTTCCTAAATCCTATACACAAATATTGATAAGAATAACAATGGCTTGATAGTTATCTCATAATGTGCAAAATGATTTCTAAATTTGTTTCTTCTTATGGATATGGGTAAGCACTATGTTCATTCCATAATGAACATATTCTTGTCCATGGAATATGGGATATGAACATTCCATCAATAAAAATAGAGTTATTGTGTGTAGAATGAGAATCATTAGTTATAGAATGGTAACCGTTGCACCATTTCTTGTAGTGGTAGTTTGGCCCGAGATGTTATTTTCACAACCAGTTTTATACAATCACCACGAGACTCATAACTGGGTAAGTAAATAAATATGTAAAGAGAAAAGATGTCAAACATTCCAATCAAGTAAATTCAAATTTTAGTAATAGTGCACATTTGCTTTTGGGTTTTGCAGGATTAAAAACATGTCGTTGCAGCGAATTTTTGTCACTATGGTTGGGAATTGGTTTTCTCGGGTCCCTTTTGAGTTTTAGAAGCTTCCATTCTATGTTTAACTTATTTACAAAAATTTCTAGCAATGGATTGGACACATGGCCATCAAATCTTTTCTTGGCATAATTTAAGTGGAGACCAATATTTTTTATGTTCCTGTAGATTTGCTTCAGCATGTAATTCAATGCAATCTTTTTATCAATGCTCCATGGGGCCTAAAATTATAAATGTAATGGATTTCATTTTCATGAAGATTTTTTTGAAGTTGTGTAAAACTAAAGAAATGGAGCTAAAAATACTAATGATAAAAATAAAATTAAAGGAACTAATAATAATTTTTCTCCCATTTGCTCAAACTGGATTGTTATATAGAAAAAATCTATGTTTTTGTTTTTGGGGATAGTGGTCTATGACCATGTCAATGGTACTTGAGATATTGAAAGTCATTTTAGAAATTTTATGAGTGTCTTTATTTAGGATAATTGATTTTGTCTTTTACTGTTAAACTCTATCATATGTTATAAGTTAGGTTAGCAAGACTTGAATTTTCTAATGTTTCCTTTGCTCTCAAATGAGGATGGAAAAAAAAGCCTACAAAAACTCAGATTCCACCTTTACAATGACATGGTGCTGACTGCAATACTATTGGCCCATATGCATTCTAGTTTCAATTTACTGTTTTTTTTTGTATTTTTCCCTTTTGTTTTGTATTTGATAGAAAATAAACAAATCTCTTAATATTTTGTATGCTTTCACAATGTTTCAAATTGTTGAAGGTTTTGAGTATCAACCACATCCATGATTTTTTCTTGAGATGTTGCAAGTGACATTTTCACTATTAATACTACTCTTACCTATGCTACTGTCTTACGACATTTCCTTTGCAACATGTGGTGAAAATGATAGCATATTACATATGAAGATTCTACTTATCATTATGGATCATATTCTAAGTATAGTTTAGATTCAATATAACATGAAGGTAGTGTGTAGTGTGGTTCAATTTTTCATCATAGTTTTTAGTAAATTATTAGATTTTCCTAATAAATGAGGTAAAGATAACAATTTTTCAAATTAATGACTTTCTAACCATGGCTTGGACTAAATTGATAAAAACAATTCCATAAAAAGAAATTGTATGTAATATTTCCAAAAATTTCAAGCTTGGAGACTTATGCTTACCACCTTGAGAGGGACCCCTTTGAATTTTATTTTGGAGTGTGGGTTCTTTTATCTTAATTATAATATTTTTAAAAAATTACAATAGTGGATTTGGATTAACTTTCACGTTCGCTTATGATAAACTATTTTTGAGATTGAGGTGTACAATTGGACATGGGAATAGGTCTTCAAGGATTTATTAATCCTTCCTTCACCAGGGACTATAAAAATCACCTTGCAGACAAAGTCTACTGACCCTTCATTATTTTTCCAAGGTTTTGTAACTTTAACCAAAGTTTTGGAAAAATGCTGAATATTTTTATTGGCGGAAAAATTTTCTTATGTTGACCCAGGGTTCAATGTAGGGTTCCAACAAAGGATTCATTTGCAGTCTAGCACAACGCTGACATTTTCAATCCTCTGCAAAGAAGAAAGTCTCACCTGAGGTGTGTCGAGACTGTTAGTTTATGTGTTGGTGTTGAAATTGTTCGACCTGCGAACATGTCAAGGGGATCTCCCTGATAAGAAGACCCAACTAGACCTCAGACCATTTGGAGTAGGATTTTGAGTAGTGGGTGGTAACGTAGTGCCTTAACCACGATAACCTACAAAGATAAGTATGATAACTTTAGTCAGAAGCAAGTGTGTGACCTTGTAACAAGTCAAGTGAGATGCATGGGGTTTCTAACACATGGAGGGGAAAGGAAGTGTGCCCCTTAGAAACATGTGTACGAAGCTTGAAAGGAACATGCGAGCAAAATGACATCACAAGCTAGAAGCAGAATAGTACACAAACCAAACTGATGGGTTAATCCATCAACACACATTCAACAAGATTCATACAATTGCATACAAGATAGTTCATAATAAAATGCGTAAGTTAAACAACATATATTGCTAAAGTAACCAGAATAGTCTCACTACAATAAAAACATATGCATGAGAATGTGTTGGCTCAATTATATTATTAGAAGTGAAAGTTCCATCCATACATACACCATTGACATCCACTAGCCCCAATAGTGGAACATTACAGTCAACACCGCCTACTCCTCCAAAGGAGTATACTCACTCTAGGTTGTGGAGATGCCAAGGATCATCACAATACTCCCAAGCCTTCTCTAGGCCTAAGCCTAGCCAACATCTTGGCTCCCAAAAGCCTGTCTATGATTTATGAGGTTCTATTTATAACCAAGGGTGGGGTGACCCTAGACATTCTCTTTTGACTCTTTGAATACCCTCAAAACTCTTCAAGTTGTTTACAAATAACACTTTACATTACATAGTGATTGTTCACATTACACTAATGACACTTGGAATTTCCTTACAACATATTTATAAATAATATACAATTTCCACATATACCCATGTGGGACAAAATAGGCTAGAGTCAACCTAACAAAACAACGCTATGACTCAGAAGCTTGGGGAAAGACCAACTCAACAACATCCTCTTGATGATCTTTGGTGACGAATTGATACCAATGTTGGTACTGAGCTATGGTGTCCCCATACTCTTTGGTGATATCTTTCTAGAAACGAACTCTTGCCTCCATGGATTCCGAGTATATGGTTATGGAACCTTCTTCCAACTCATCTTGATGCATGAGCAACATTGTATTGAGTGTGGTGTGACCACCAATGTACTTATGCATGTTATCTATGCTTAACTCCAAATCATCACTGGTGGCCTCTTGGATTAATTGATCCATGTACCTATCGACCTCCAACTGGACTTGGTTCTTCTCAATGGCTTGGGTGAGGGAATTGACTTACGAGATCCTATGTACCATGACATCCGAACTCTTAAACAATCATGCATAGGAAGCCTGTATGCTACTGACCAACAGGGTGAGTTGATCATAGTTCTGGATCAATGTCAAGGCTCATGCTTTATCAAGCTCTTCCTGCGACATCATCATCTTATGCAAGTAAAGCGGGGCTCCCTTGTAACTCATTGTCCATTCCTACATGTAAACAATAACAACATGTATGTCCTTGAGAGTTGGATAATCTTTATGCTCCACTACTGAAAACCTTTTAGATGGAAAACTGCCTTATGCACGGTGACAAATCCTTCATAGATTTTTTGTATGGTGGTCACAAGATTCGATACTTCAACAAGTATCACTTTCCTCATCTCTGCTATTGTAGAACCTGCAGATTGTTTTGCTGCCTGCTTGGCCACTTGCAAGTTCTTAGCCATCTGTTCATTCTCTCAAAACAATAACTTGAAATTCGAGCTCGTGGCTTCTGCATAAGCCTTAGTGGCATTGGCCATGAAAACTAGATGTTTTATAACATCTGACACTATCACCCTTTCTTTCATAAATGCAGGTGATGTGTGATCATTCGAGAAATGATTTCTCCGTGCCTATACAATCTTCCACTACAACTCATCAAATGACAAACTGTACACATCAATCATTAAATCATTTTCAAGTAGAAAAGCCTCTCCTTTCTCACTGGGGACTAGTTCTGACACTAGAGGTAGCGTAGGCTGAGAGGTGAACTCGGGTGCTCTTGGCATGAGGTCAATGTCTTGGTCTTGTGGCTCCTATATCAACTTCATGTCCATAGGTTCAACCATTTTCTCAATATGTTGAGCAAGTTCCTGTTCCTACATCTTCTCACCCTCTTCTTCATCTGTTGGTTGTTCTAACTCTTCAACCTATATTGTCGTAGTTTTTTGTGTCACTTCACCTTTCCCTTCTTCATGTTCCTATTTCTACTTCTCTTCCCTCTCTCTCCTTCTTAGCTCCTACTCTTCTTTCATCTTCTTCTTTGTTTCCTACAACTTCCTTTACACTTCCCCCAACCTTTTCTTTTCTCTCTTCCTCCTTTCTGCTCTCTTTAAGTGTTGTTTTCTCTTCTCCTCTGATGGTAAAGCTTCTTTATCAATGAGAGGATCTTCTTGGAACTTTTAGCTTTGTTTAGTCTCTAGGCTCTCGAAAATATTCCTCTTGCCTTTGTCTCATGCTAGTTCGTTGCTCATTATTGTTGTTGTTGTTGCTTCCTGTGCTACTGCTACCTGCCAAGCCTCTTTCCACTCTATGGCTATGATTATTGGTTCATTGAGGTTGGAGTAGTTGTAACAATACCTCCAAGGGTCCTCCTCTGCCAATAGTACACCTTCACAGAATGGTTCTTGCAAATATAGTGAGGATAATATAGATTGTAGTCCTTAGTGCTAAACTCGAACAATTCTATCTCTTTTTCATCGACATCTACATCGTTTAAGATCTTGATCTTATACAATACAATCTACAAAGGAAGAGAAAACTATGGTGCCTTCTTCCTCCTGTGTAGTCCTATTGATAATCATTTGGAGATGTGATATGAAACCTCTTACATGAACAACTTGTCTATGGCGTACCTTGGTAGCACATGTTAAAACTTCTCTTTTCCATACATCCTAATGAAGGTGCGACTGAGTGAGGCCAATCTGCAATGTCAAGCACTTGGAATGACAACAATGAAAAATTTGAACTAACATCCAAATCATCATAAATATCTTTCAAACTTCTCATCTTTCTCTTACCATTTCTTGATTCATCACTAGATTGATTGTTGGGATAATCTTGATCTGTTGATCTACTTGAAGATCCATGCTGCTATGAAAATATTGGAGTCCTTGTTCATGTGTCTCTATTTGGTGTCTTCACCTATTATTCTTACTCGTCCTTTTCTGCTACGTCATCTTCTTCCATTAGTGGAACTTGTGCATCAACTATTTTGTATATAGTTCCATTCCATGACTCTTGTTCTTTGAACACAACATCTCTACTAATTATGGTATTCTTGGTGACAGGGTTATACAATTTGTTAGCTTTTTATTGCTCACTATAACTAGTGAATATGCATTTTGCACTTTTATCATCCAATTTACCTCTTCACTCCTTAGGCACATGTATATAAGCTACACATCCAAATACTCTGAGATGAGATATGTTGCAATACAGACCTGACCATGCTTGTTTTGGTACTCTATTGATCACACTCTTTGTAGGAGATTTGTTGATCACGTAAATAGCACATGCAATTGCTTCCACCCAATACTCATTAGACAAGTTTCTACCTGTCAACATGCTTCTTACTATGTTCATAATTGTCTTGTTCTTTCTCTCTGCTACACGATTCTCCTACAGTGTGTGCCTGGTTGTAAACTATCTTCTAATCCCATGTTGTTTGCAATAATCATGGAATTCCTTTTGTCATATTCTCCACCATGTTCTAAACTCAATACCTTGATTTGTCGATCACTTTGGTTCTCTACTAAGGCTTTGAATTCTTTGAACTTTGCAAAAGCTTCAGACTCCTGCTTCAAGAAGTAAACCCAAGTCTTTTTGTTGTAGTCATCAATGAAAGTGAGGAAGTAACAACTTGCACCAATCGATTGTGTCCTCATAGGTCCACACAAGTGCGTATGCACTAGCTCAAGAGGTTTCTTTCCTTTGTATGCAACTCCATTTGGAAACCATTCACGGTGTTGTTTTCCCAATATGAAACACTCACAAGCACTAGCAGGCTCTTTGATGGGAGGTAATCCTCTGGCCATGTGTTTTTGATACAATGATCTTAAACTATTATGCTATTAATCTACAAGACGATACCCAAATACCAATTATGCGAAGAAATACACCCAGAACATAGAACAATGAGAAATAACAGAAAGTATTGTAGTATTCAGAAAGCAATGTTCACTTGCCTCTTCGAGGAGGCAACCTCCAATAGAGATGAGCTCAATTACAAAACAAGACACAATGCTCCTTGAGGGGATTCTCTATCCTTTATATAGGATTCATACATGCAATACCATGGGGCAATACCATGGTTCTTATTAATACCATCTATCTAATACCATGGCCCATTTGCAACTAACTGTGGTCCCTTCATTAAATGTGAGTTAACCACTTACAATTATTAATATGGGCTTTATTGACTCTTTAATTAACTATAACTATGACCTGATCCTATTAAATAAATAAGGGGGTTAGGGTTGGACCCTAACATGCCCTCCCCCACAAGAATAACCTTGTCCTCAAGGCTGTAGTTGTGGAAACTGCTGAAGGATAGTAGTTGGTTCCCAGGTTGCATCTTCTGGAGAGGTGTATTTCCACTTGACGAGGACTTCCTTGATCATGCGGCCATGCAGGTGCCACTCTCGTGTGTCAAGAAACTGTTCAAGTTGGAGCCAAATTGACCCTTCTTCATCTGGTTCAGGTAGACTGGTTTGAATTCTGCAATAGTTCCCAATCACTTTCTTAAGGCATGAGACATGGAAGAATGGATGGATTTTTGCAATGGGTGGCAAAGCTAGCTTGTAGGTGACTTCTCCAATAAACTGAAGTACTTGATACCAATGTTGCACCAATCATTATCGGGATAATATCGGCGCGAGGAAAAAATTGGAATTATCGGAAAATAATTGGAAATAATCGGGAAATAATCATTTGGTACAAAAACATTCATTTTTTTTCATTTTTTTCAATTTTTTTAATATCTAAACCATCTACAACATAAAATAAATACATTGACACATAAGTATGATAAAAGAACTAATATAGAAGATGTTTAATATCATTTCTAGTCCTAAAATCACACCATAACATTGAATCATGTCCTGAATAGTAAGTCCTGACTCCTGAGTCCCAACTCAGCCTCAAAATATCAACAAAGAATATAATAATGTATCTCATCATGTCATAATGTCATATACAATAAAATGAAGAAAATAACTAAAGTCTAATCCTATTGATTTCCTCTGTCCCTCTTGCAAGAAAATGCCAGAGCTTTCCCTTTCCCTCTAGATGTAGATGATGGTGCTGGTGGAGTTGGCAGTGGAGTCTGCTATGCTCTAGAAGCTGAAGAACTAGAAGCAGGAGCTATAGGAGGTAGACCATGTCCTCCACTAGTGGCAGGGGTAGCCTGGGCAGGTGGTGTCACCTGGGAACATTACAATCTCCCAATCCTGAAATCCTGAAAAACTGATAAATCTGCTGGATTTTGAATGAAATCTAAAATTCTACTTTCTCCATATGAAATCCAATGAGGTCGGAACCAATCTCAAACATCCTTAGTCATTTCATGGTAATGTTAAAAATTAAGTAAAAGGATGAAAATGAAGATTAAGGAGAATGTCGTTTTTACTTTAAGAATTTAACATTACCATGAATAGCATATCAACACTAGGGCCTAGACTTGATTATTAAGCTGCCCCATTCAAAAATTATTTGTTTCTTTAAAAAAAAATTGCATTTGAAACAGCATCCCTTAAAAAACCAAAAAAAAAACATTATAAAACCTCGCTGCCGGACACCCCCATGATAATTTCGATTGTTATCGCGATAAATTCGATTTTATCGGGACAGCGAAAAAATCGCGATTATTTCAATTTATTGCAATTTTCACAACACTGCTTGATACAGTCCATAGAATTTTGGAGATAATTTCTGACAACCCTTGTCTTTCAGTGATGTCTATGGTTGCAGCCTCAAAAATACCTGATCCCCTTCTTGAAATTGGTGTTCTCAGCGATGTTGATCTGTCTGTTGCTTCGTGCGGTTCTAGGCTTGATGAAGATTCTCTCTAAGGTGGGCCAACATGGTTGTGCAGTTTTGAAGGAGTTGGTCCACTTCTTGTACCTTCGAGCATCCCTTGATATAAGAAGTAGGGGAAGGAGGGAGTTGACCATAAACTACTTCATATGGAGTCATTTTGGTGGTGGCATGATAGTTGGTGTTATACCACCATTCAGCTAGAAGTAACCACTATACCCATAGATGTTTCTTTTTTGAAGTGAAACACCTAAGGTTTCTCTCCAAACATTTGTTGACTACTTCAATTCAACCATCAGTTTGTGGATGATAGCAATTACTAAGTTGTAGTTAGGTACCTTGTAGCCTGAAGAGTTCCTGCCAAAAGTTACTGGTGGAGACCGGGTCATGATCAGACATAATGGAAGTGGGCATGCCATGCAATTTGAAGATCTGATCCATGAAATATTGAGGGACCAAAGCTAGTGTAAAAGGGTGGGGTAGGGCAAAAAAATGAGCATACTTAGAAAGTCTGTCCACAACCACCATGATGACTAACTTGTTTCCTAACTTTGGAAGGCCCGTAATGAAATCCATAGAAACCTCCATCTAGATTGAGGCCGAGATGGGCAAGGGCTATTATGTGCTTGGGGATTTGATTGTTTCTCCTTTGTGGCACTGATAGACATCGCATTCAGCTACAAAAGTAAGAATGTCCTTTTTCATCCCTATCTAGAAAAATGAACTTCGAGTGTGAGCATACGTCTTTTGAAAGCTTGAATGTCCTGCAGTGGAAGATGAGTGCAACTTTGTCAAAATGCGGCTTTTGAGGGTGGATGTTGGTGATATTACAACTATATCCTTGTAGTGAAGAATCTCATCCTGCCATGAGTAGCCCGATGTGGAATTTGGATCCACCTGCAATTGATTAATAAGTTGAGGGAGCTAGGGATGTGAAAACCATTCCTTGCGAGCCTCTTCAATCCATTTTGGAATGGGAAGGGAAATTGAGAGCAGGGTACTTTCCTCCTCAAATTGGTAGGATAACACATCTGCTACAATATTTTCGTGCCCTTTCTTGTAAATGATCTCATAATCATATCCCAGCATTTTGGTGAGCCATTTATTTTGTTGTGGCGAGGATAGGCATTTACCCAAAAAATATTTAAGGCTTTGATGGTCTGTGCAGATTTGAAAATGTTGCCCCAATAAGTATGGTCACCAGGTATCTACTGCATGTAAGTTGGCCATCATCTCCTTCTCATAGGTAGATTGTCCCAGATTCTTCCC
Source organism: Pinus taeda (assembly GCA_000404065.3). Taxonomy (NCBI): domain Eukaryota; kingdom Viridiplantae; phylum Streptophyta; class Pinopsida; order Pinales; family Pinaceae; genus Pinus; species Pinus taeda. The sequence continues at coordinate 265,668 of APFE031307406.1, read as the reverse complement.
ACTTAGTTGTTGGCTCAAGCCAAGGGTCGACCTTACTGCATTAAGACCGCCCCAATACCCATAGCAGATGCATCACATTCAATCACAAAAGATTTTGTGAAGTCAAGTAATGTTGAAACTGGAGTGGAATACATAGCATGTTTGAGAGTTATAAAGGCCTGTTGTGCTTCATCATTTCAGAGGAATGAATTTTTCTTGAGGAGTTGACTGAGGGGCCTAGCAATGTGACCATAATTGTGGACAAATTTGTGATAGTAGCCTGTGAGAACCAAAAATCCTCTCAAGATCTTCAAGGTCTTTGGCTGAGGCCAATCCTGCATTTCCTAGATCTTTTTGGGGTCCACCCTGACACCTTCACACCCCACAATTTGGCCAAAATATGCAACTTCTTCCATACCAAAAGAGCACTTGGACATCTTAACAAATAATTTACACTTGCGGAGCAGTTGCAAGAGCAGATCTACATGCTGAAGATGTGTGGCCCGGGTGCAACTGTAGATGAGGATGTCATCAAAGAAAACAAGGAAATTTATTTTCTGAGATATGGTTTGAGCAAGTGGTTCATAAGGCTCCGAAAAGTGGATGGGGCATTACAAATACCAAATGGCATGACCAGGAACTCAGAATGGCCTTCATGAGTTCAGAAAGCAGTCTTTGGAATGTCTACTTCTTTCATGCGAATTTGGTGATAGCTCGAGCGATGGTTGAGCTTAGTAAAGAATTGAGCCCCATTTAGTTCATCCATCAAATCATCAACAACCGGGATGGGAAATTTGTCTTTGACCGTCAACTTATTGAGGGCCCTGAAGTTTGGACACATATGTCATTCCCCATCTTTCTTGAGCACCATGACCACCGGCGATGAATAAGGACTAATGCTGGGATGAATGACGCTTGCTTCCAAGAGTTCCTTGATAATTTTTCAATTTCATTCTTTTGGGCGAACGGACATCTATATGGGTGCACATTTGGTGGTTGAGCCCCATGGACCAAAGTAATGCTATGATCATGTTCCTCGCTCGAGGGTGTAAGCTCATGAGGCTTGTCAAAGACTGGCAGATGGTTGTTTAAGATCTGTTTCATCTCAGGATGAATATAAAGAGAATTAGATTCGAAGGCTTGGATGGCATTAAATTGGGCTATAACTCCATGGTGGCCCTTTTTTAACAATTTTTCCATCCGATGTGAGTTGATGATAGAGGGGGCTCCTGACTGGAGTCCGTGGAGGGTATGTGTGTGGTTGTTCTACTTAAAGCTCATATATAACTCCTGGAAATCCATTGTGATTGTGCCAAGTGTGCAAAGCCATTCAGCACCTAAGACAATGTCGCAACCTCCCATGTGTATGGAAAACATGTGGGTCTTTAACTGATAATCCCCCATTTGACGTTTGACATTTTCACAGTGGCCTTCACATTTCATTGTCCCCCCATCAGCAATTTAGAACCTGGAAGTTAGAAATTGCTTGGACAAAACAATGCACTGCTTCCACGACTCTTTTATTGATAAAGTTATTTGTACTACCACTATCAATCAAGACTGCTACTGGGCGATGCTTAATAAAACCTCTAATTTTGAGAGTTGGGGAGAATAAATCTGACCAAAACATGAAGCGAGATAACTGGTTCTTCAGGTAAATTGTCCTGCTAGTTGTCCTCTTCTTCCTCCTCTAGTTCCTCAAGTGGTGGGGCTTCCTCCGATGAACTGTGATCAGTAGCATCAATTCGAAAGAATTTGGGCTCCTTGCATTTATGCCCGATGGAGTATTTCTCATCACAATAGTAACACAGTCCTTGCTTTCTTCTTTCTACCATTTCTACGGGTGACACCTTTTGAATATTGAGTGTTTGGTTAGTGCTATGAGCCTGCATGGGGCGACCCTTAGCTATGAAATTTGGGTGATTGGACTGGGCCGCTCATGCACATTCTATTTCATGAGCTATCCAGCCATGAGATAGGGTGTTGCAGTCAAACGTGGGCTTGTATGGATTATTTAATATCACTGACAAAACATTCCAAGTAGAACTGATCGTGTAGACCTCCTATGTGGAAGGCTAAGGCTTCAAAGGCTGTAATATATTCATTCACTATTCTTGTATGTCAAAGCTTAGTGAGATGACCCAAAAAGTTAGATTCGTGGTCAAAGAAATCTGTAAGAGCCTTTTTGAATGTCTACCAAGTCAAGGACCTTCCATAGAAACGTTGATGCCATTACCACCATTTCCATCTTTCATTGTCCAAGTACATGCTACCCACACTAAGCTGAGTCACATCATCCATGATGTGAGTCAGTGTGAAATATTGCTCCATTTCTGCTCTCCATGTGGTTGGGTGAGAGCCATCGAATTTATACATGTCCAGCTTGGGTGGTCAAAGCTGGAATTGTTGGTGGGTGCCAAAGAGATGAAGAGACTGACTAGACTCGCCTTCAATGTTTTCGTTGCCAATATATGCCTCTGTGCGTTCCTCCATCTTGCCCTTTGAGAGTGTTTCATTTAAGTTCTTCATCTATAACAGTACATCCTTCAATTGTCATTCAAGGTTGTCAATCCTCTCATTGGCCATCGCTTGAGCTCTAGTATGTACCATGCACCAATCCGATGTACTCGAAATTTGGGACCGCCCGAAATTTTTTTGCACTAACAAATGAATGTTACCACCTTGCTCAGCTCATCGACCTGATTCTTATATGCTAAGTCTCCAATAAGTGTCCTGGGGGGTCTCAAACTCTTTTTTTTTACTCCTTTCTTACGAATACTATAGTAGTCGAATCCCAGAAAAGTCAATGTTATCCAAAGTCCTGTGAGAATCACGCCCAGGTATAGGAGCCCACACAATTAGTCATATCTGAATGGTGGATCTGATTGTTACAACGGCTACAGAGCCCAAACTACTAGATCTGGATGGTAGATCTGATGGATCTAATAGATTTGAATGGCTGATCTGGTATATCTGAACGGTGGAACTAATTATTATTGTTGCGAAAAAACCACACCTGCGAGATCTGATCTGGAAAAGATGATGCTTGATCTAGAGATAGAGAATGGAACAATGGTCTCCAGGAGTATCAGGTGCTACAGATCACAATATACATAAGGGTCTAACAGTAGTACTCGGCCCAATCTTTCAGGGCACTAACTAAGGAGGATCAACCATACCCTTAGTCGTACAACCCGACTACCCTATCGTACGCGCAAGTAATCTCCCCAAGTGTTGTTCTTAGTGTATTGTAGCAACAAGAATACTGATGATTTATCTATGGTGAGGTTTCAAGGGAGCTATGGGGCTTCCAATATACCCAGAGGGTACTTGGAAGACAGTCCATGTGCGGTTATGTCTAATGCGCTACTACTTGAATGGGTACCCACAGGGGTTATAAGGGAGTCCAACAAGCATGATCACCTATTGTATTTCCTACGTGCATGCCTCCCCAAATCCACAAGTTTATCTGCTCAACAATAGATCCCATGGTTTAAAGAGGTCAGAACATGTCTCTAGCCAAAAAATATTTTTGCTAAAAATTGGAGATCCCACCGGCCCTAGAAAGTGCTCTGATACCACTTGTTATGCTCTTAATCTGCAAAATAATACCTAAATACCAAATATGCGAGGAAATATACCTAGAACATAGAATAATGAGAAATAATATCAAGTATTTTATTATTCAAAAAGCAATGTTCACTTGCCTCTTCGAGGGGGGCAACCTCCAAAGAGCTCGAGCTCAATTACAAAATAAGACATGATGCTCCTCGAGGGTGGGGTCTCATGCTTATATAGGATTCATACATGCAATCCATGGGCATACCATGGTTCTTATTAATACCATCTATCTAATACCATGGCCCATTTGCAACTAACTGTGGTCCCTTCATTAAATGCGAGTTAACCACTTACAATTATTAATATGGGCTTTATTGACTCTTTACTTAACTATAACTATGACTCAATCCTATTACATAAATAAGGGGATTAGGGTTGGACCCTAACATAAACTAGAAAAGTCCATGTGTCCAAATTGAAAGTTCCATAACTAATAATCATCAAAACATGCAACTGTAAAAGAACGCACCTCACCACTATAATTAAAAAGTAGAGGAAAGAGTGTGTTCCTTGTCATCTGCACATTTTCTATCAGCTTCTTTCTTGGGGACTTTTCATATATAACACATTCTTGACCTTCAAATATAACTCTGTATCCTTTTTGTGTCAATTGACGAACACTTAACAAATTATGTTTGAGACTAGGAACATAATATACCTTTGATATTTTCTTCGGCTCCCACTGTTTGGTCAAAATGTTGACCACTCCTTTTCCATCTACTTCCACAGTCTTGTTAGTCCCCAACTTTACCTCTGCTTTCACAGATTGATGAAATTTTCCACCAAATCCTTGTTTCCTGTCATGTGGTTATTGCAACCCCTGTATAACATCCACACACTAGTAGAAGGTTTATGCATGGTATGGCAAGCTAGGAACATGGAGTGAGTACTCTCTGTAGTGACATTAGTTGTCTGGTTCCCTTCATCAATTATCTTCTTCCTGCAATCACGAGCATAGTGACCAAATTAATTGCAATAGTAGAAACTCACATCTGATTTGTCAACTCTTTGATTATTGTTTAAGCTTTTGTAGTTGCTTCCACTTACATGTTCATGCTCTTCTCGGCCATATTTTTTACCACCATATCTTCCACTTCGTCCTTTGCCTCTCGATCTACTTCTGTCTCGACATCTATCTCTTGAAATAGAAACCTAAGTTTTGAAAGTGATGTGTAAAATGGAATCCTTGTTTCTTTCTATCATTGCCTCATGTGATAGATGTGATCCCATCAGCTCATCAACTGTTAATGATGCCAAATCCTTCGCTTCTTCTATGGCTACTACCACAATATCAAACTTGGTAGACAAATATCAGAGGACCTTCTAAACTACTCTTTCAACTTTTATATCTTGACCATAAATCTTTAACTAATTCATGACAGTTATGACCTGATTCATGAAAGAATCTATTTCCTTTGTCTCCTTCATCTGCAGACTTTTAAAATCTCTCTTGGTATTTTGCACCTTAACAATATTGACTTTGTTCATACCTTTATAGTTTATCACCAAAGTATTCCATGCTAATTTTGCTGAAAACGTGATCATAATCTTCTAGAACACTACTAAGTCCACTCCTCGCTAAATAAGCTACAACGCATGTGGATTTTTCTTCTTGTCTTTTTTCCATTGTTCCCTCTATTTATTACTGAGAGCTTGTTATTCTTCTTCATTCTTAGGTTCTGAAAACCCAAACTTGACATAATCCCAAACATCATGTGCCTGCAACGTGGTCGCCATCTTAACAGCCCACACATCATAATATTTCCATGTAAATGGTGGGAACTGGGGCTAGAAATTTGAAAAAGCCTCTTTCTCCAAAAATATCATTTTGAAAAAACCCTAAATTTCTTCTTTGTAAAACTCTTTTTCAAAAAATACCCTTTTAATTAAAACCCTAAAGTTTTTTTTTTATTTTAAAAAATCTTAAGATTTTTTTTTTTTGCAAAAATACCTTTTTCAAAAATACCCTTGTAATGAAAACCTTAAGGTTTTTAATTTAAGAAAGAAAACTTAAAAGAACTTTTATTATATAAAATATTTTGTATAAAATTTATTTATATATAAAAATTCTTTATATAAAAAAAATACACTTTATAAGCACTCTATGAAAAACTCATATGATAATGTGAAAAATATTCAAAAGATAAGTGACTATGACTTTCAACTTCCCAACCTAAAAATGATCATTGACTTCAAAAACCCACTGTACGGAATGACAGTTCAATGAAAATACAACTTTGAGTTACGGCAGCGACTGTGAGTTATATTTTTTTCACGAGCTCTTCTCAATCCCACGATTGTGCCTGAGACTGCGCAACAAATATGGTGGCTCTGTAGATTGAAGCCAACCATGGCTTCATTAACCAAAAAATAAATTGTGGTTCATCAGACTGCAACTGTACTTAGTATTTTCTTTGACATGTGAAACCTCACTCCGATACCAATTTGTTGGAAAGGTGAAGGAGACAAAGCATGAATTCACACAAAACATGGGCTACTTCTCTTGTGTTGATAACACAAAACATAATGATTACAATGAACCCAGTGAAGGGTATTTAACGTTTTCCAACTAGCTAATTGCCTAAAATATCTTGACATGCAACCACATACAATCACACACTCAAAGTCATCTATCACTTAACTTGGCTTGACTCAACACTCAAACACTCAACCACTCAATCACTTAGTTAATTGACTCTCTATGTTTAGCTAAATCCTCATGTAGGAGTAATTATCTTATTTTAACAAAAAAGCACTAGTTTAAATAAAAGAAATCAAAATTTCATTTTAATTTATTCCACATGCACTTGTTCTATGGAAATAAGTCGGTTATGAACATGGTCGACTTTATCTCCCTACATGTGGGATTAACACATGCTATATTGTATGCTTGAGTACATGTATCCTGTTAGAGTCCTATAGCGATAGGATTTATAATTTTGAATTGGCTGAGACTAACTCTTGTAATATTGTACATACCTTTTCTTTCTACAAATGTTTTCCATATTAAAAATTAAAAAATGTAAAGCAGGCGTGTCCTAAAAGAAATATCAAAAGACAAGAAAAATAAGAAAAGCTAAAAAATAAACAAAATTAAAAAATATATATATGAACCCAAAAATAAAAATAGACCATGAAAGTGTGCAAATACAAGTGTCACTACTCTTTACTTTACTATCTTAAATAATGGTTGTGTGCAGCTTGTCATACATGCCACAACCCATGGTAATCAAACTGCTTAATCTTGACTATTTCATGCTTTGAATTTTATGTTTATAGTTAAAGAATAAAATCTAACCAAACAGCTTAATCTTGGCAGATCATTAGATAGGTAGAGAAAATAAAAGGAGCTCATTAGTTTAATATGAGCCCTTGGAAGATATAACGTTGGAAGAAGATAGTTTTTTTTATTAAAAAAGGAAACAAAAGGGTTTGCTAGCTTAAGTGCACCCACGAAAATGAAGAAAAAATGTTAGGGTAAGTAATGGGTAAGTAGAAGAAAGGTTGTTGAAGTATAAAGTTGATTGAACAAAAGCACATTTATCATGCTTAATAATATGTTTCAATCTGCATGAGCAATTAGGAAAGCAAAAGCAGAGGTTTACAAGTTGATTTAATTGACTCCCCCTCATTCATTTCATCCTTATACTTACCAATTTCCCCATCCACAAGTATATTCTAGTACTAAATATTCTTCAAGTCATAAAGGCTCAAAGCATTTCTCTAACTTTTGGTGCGACTGGACCCTTGTATTAATGACTTATGGACATCAAGTGTTAGAATTCCCTTCATTACCCTAATAAAACCCCTTTTCCTAAGGTTAAACCCCATCTGCCTATGAAAAGTAAAAAACCCCATGTTAAGTTCCATTTCACTCAAAATACCCACAAAGAGATTTTATCCTAAGTATAAGTGTATGTAAAGGAAAAGCACAAATATTACATTATATTTAATATTATTTTCATTCCACTCATTTTAGTTCATATTAATTTCTAACTTAATAATATAGCTCACGATATACCCTTTTTCCTCATATATAAATAAATCCCCGTATATATTACCCCGAACCTTAGTTTAACTATAAATTGTATTTTTATCATATCCGCCTAAAAAACCCCTCTTAACTCACCAATTCTCCGTAAAGTTAAGATAATCCCTCCATTAACCATGTCCAATCATTTAATCCCATGTTTAACTCTAGAATAATCACAAACCACCATTAATTAAAGTCCTGCCCTAACCCCCCAAAACCTTTGCACATTTCATCCGTGCTAATTTGTCACCTGACTGTTGTCTGATCATCAACACCTAAATCTAATGATTCACAGCCATATTGAGTTCACCTGATATCTAACCTTTACTCACTCGATAAGCTAGTAGTGCCCGAACCCCCATCTGCTATGTGTCAAGCATTAAGGTAGATCGGGTGACCTCGCCAAATTACCACCTCCTCAATAAAGCGGTGCGATGGCTTTGGAAACCACCTACCCGCCCAGCTTGAGAAACCACCCACTATTCATTCGTAATTCGCCCGCCAAAAATGACCGTTGTTCAATAAAAAGGGAGAGAAGCCCTATTTGTCCTTTTTTGATCAATTTCTTTGTAAACCTATGCAAGCCATTGCGGCACGTTCAAACCCTAAAATTACCAGTTGACCTCAATTTCACTCTTGAAGAAGTTGTGAAGACCTCAATCAAGCTCTCAGTCCATACCAGAGCCCTTTCAACCTTTTGTAGTTGCCGAGAACACCAATTTGAATCTCATTCACAAATTTCCACGTACTTTGAGAAAAAACTAAAACAGGCCTCTCATTTGAAAATGTACAGTAAAAGTCAAAAGGTTATAGTGAAAGTCAAAAAATCACAGTAAAAGGAAAAAGATAAATCAACCAGATGAAACAGTATTAGTAAAAGTGTGTCAAACTGAAAAATCAAAGTGAATAAAACTAGCCAGCATGGAAGACAGTTACAAAGCATACAAATAAAATAAATTCATGTCAAAGTGAAGATAGATGAAAAAACAGAGCAATCAAGGTAAACAATAAAAGTAAACATGGAGGAAGTAAGGGTTAAACATAGATGAAGATATTTTCACTAAAAAAAATGAATTTTATCCAAAGTAAAGGTAAAAACTGTTAAAAGAAAATTAAGGTTAAAAGATGAAATCAGAGCAGGAATGGTGCATTTTCCATAAATTTCCTGTTTAAGTCATACTTTTGCAGAAACTATTTTACCCAATCCAAGCTGAATTTTGATAAACTAGAGGATGTTTGTGTTTATAAAAGGCCAATATACATAAACCTATCTCATTTTGTACACAACTATTACAAAAAGGGATATAAATGCATATCTTCACAACCTATTTTTCGGACTGTCCAAAAGTCCTACTTTTGACATCTTTTTGCAGAGAATATTGTGAACAACTGGAGCTAAATTTTTGGAAACTTAAAGATTTTTATCTCAACAACATACTTATCTACAGTTATTTCTTTCAACTTTTACAAATCTATCTCGAATTGAGATATACAAAGGTATCACTGGACCCTAATTTTGAAGAATTTCTGGGGCAGAGTGCACAAAGGAAGGAGGCAGTTAGTGACTTGGAAGCCTCATCATCAATTAAGAATTGCTATCAAATTTGAATTTCTCTTCTTTGTCACCATCAATCCATAAATATAGTGCCAAATAGATTCATTAGTTTTGAGTGTCCTTTGTTTAAGTTCTATTAATGGAAAACAGTTTGAGATATTTGTAAAACCAATCTTGATATTTTTTCAAGGTATTTCAGTTTAGAATTTGTATAAATACTTCTTCATTTGAATTATTTTGTGTGGATTATATTAGAAATTTCTATATATATATTTTTATCAGAAAACCCAGAAGGTTATTGTATCATTCCCTGAGCCAACAAGCTGGATTGATAAATAAAGATAAGATATTTCCAAGGATTCGTGTGTTGAGCAAATTTTAGACAAGTATTTTCATGTGTTATTATCATTTTTCTCAATTTATTTATAATATTTAATGTTTTTCCAAATCTAAATGCTATAACTGGAATAATACTTCAGAACTTGTTTAATTACACTCTGTCTTAACATCTATGCATTTAAGTGTTTTCTACTAATATCTAAATTAAAGAATTCTTAATTTCTCTTTGGTTTAGATTGATTTCTTGACTATCTAGGTTAAAGGATTCTTAATTTCACTTTGATCTTGATTACCCATTCATTCCTCATTCATTATCCAGGTCTGAGAACCCTTAACTGCTCTCTCACCCGGAGTGAAACCCTTTGACCCCTCTATCTCAAAGATCTGAAAAACACTGCTATCTTTCCCTTGGAACATTCCCTTTAGTGAGTTAATCCAGTTTTGTTCCCTTATTGTTTGAATCCATATCCCAATGGTTTAAAGACATCATTTTATCCATCTGTTTAAGTAGATCCCACCACCCAATTTCAAATACAAATAAAAAACACCTTGAATAATCATAAATAGCCGAAAAATGTCTTAACTAAAACAAAGGTAAATTTTAAAGAGAGAGCCCTTTCTGAGCATCAAGAAGGCTAGGTCCTGATCTCCAAAAGTGGTTTGTGGTTACCTTTGGTTTTTCTTTATTTTTTACTTGAATAGAAGTATCAGACTGATAACATTTTAGGCAACCATACTGGGGAGGACTAACATTTTCTTCAAAAATATTTTATAGGTTCAAATCTGATCTATTATTGTGGACAGTGATCAGACACACAAAGGTTAAAATCATCCACCTGGCGACTCCAAATCAATTTCACAATGAAGACTCCACTGAAGGAATGAACCTGAAAGAAAAATATGGGAAGATCAGGTTTCTAGCTTGGATTGTTATCCAAGACATCATGTTTTTTCTCATCAAGAAGGTTTTTCAATGTATATTGTATTTTAGAGAAGATCTTAGGTTAGTTTTTAATTATTTTCCTCTAAAAATTGTAAATAAAAAATCTCCTTACACATTTGAGCAACATTCTTCTGAATCTTATGAGGATCATTTTCCAATCAAGAAATCTCAAATAATCAAGAATGATCTTACAATTATTGTACATATCCCTGTACCTTGGAAAGTTCCCGATAGGTAAAAGCTACTCATCTTACCTCCTACACTCCATGTTTTCCCTAACAATTATTACAAGTATCTCCCTAGGTTTGATGGAGAAGATGGTAAAATCACTGCCCAAAAACATATTCAAGGTTTTGAGAATTATTTGGATTTATTTGGGATTGATGAAGATGATGTTAGAATCAGACTTTTTCTCTCTTTGCAAAGTAGAGTAAAGAGTTGGTTCAAGAATCTACCTATTCCAACCATCTCAAATTTCCAACAGTTTGCCAATTTTTTCCTTCATAGATAGATAATCAAAGTGAATATTTTTGTGATCATAGAAGAATATAATCAGTTAAAAAGGTAGCCAAATGAAACAATACAACAATTTTTTGACATATTTAATCAAATCTATTATTCAATGCCATCAAATATAAGACCTCCTCCTGATTCAACTCTCTTGCATTATCAAAAAGAATTTGATCCAAAGATAGAATTTCAACTAAGAGAAAGAAACCCTTCAACACTGGAACAAATGCAAAACATTGCAATAGTTGTAGAAGTTAATCTGCAAATTAGAAGAGAAAATTTGAAAGAAGGAGTGGAGAAGAACAACATTGCAAAGGTAAAACTGGACATTTTGGAAAGAAAAATAGAGGAAAGGATACAAAATATCATCTTGAAAGATAAATTATTTGTTCAAAATCAACATGACAGATTTATTTCAAAAAAAGAAGAGGTTGATAGCCATGAACAAATTCTTGCTAACTCCAACTACCATAGATCAAAAGATAGATTTATAGAGCAATATGTGGAGAAGAAATCTGCTGATCTAATGTATATGTTTGATGACATTACTTCTTTTAATGATTTGCCTAAATATTGTCAGTATGATGATAATTATGTTCTTAAAATCCAAGCTATCTTTACAAAGAAATCAAAGACTAGTTTGGGAAATAAAGAAATTTAGTTTCAGCAGCTTGAAAACAATGATCATCTTATTCATATCGGCTACGAAAGTGAGGAAGAAGTGTAGAAAATTTGGAAATAAGTGAAACTTCTTTGCCTCTTTGTTTTCATTCATTTTAGCTCATCAGGGAAAACATTAAAGTGATAAAAAAGTAGCAGTCTTTACGTATTTATATTGACAACAAAGAAGACAATGAAAATCTTAATCATGATTCTGGAGTTTCATAAGTGTAGTTATCAAATTCTATTGAGATGTATGATGAGATAACATAGGAAAGTTCTATACCACTATGTTTTGCATCATTTCAATTTTTAAAGGAAATATGGTATAATATCTCCAAAGAAAAGGATGAACAACATGCAGAAATCCATGAAGTCCCATTAAAACCCATATGTAATAGGTTGCAGCAATCCTTCCACGTATTTTATGATCTAATAGATGATATGTTAGATGATGAATGTAATTAGAATTTTTCTCCATTAACTAACTATGAGATTCAAAATCAAGATGATGAAGGTTTCACCAGACAGACATTTCAATCAGTAGAAATATCTTCACAAATCTTATCTGAACATCTGAAGGGTGATAAAGATGAAAATGGAATTTCACTTTCATGGCACTGAGGCCATTCAGAACAATTGTATAGTTTCTTAAATCAATTCAACAATAGTGTGTATATTTCTGAAGTTCCTTTTGTACAGTTTTTAGAGTCAACAAAGGAAATCAAGTATTTCCTTATCTTCTCATTTGTTGACAAGGTTATATTGGGCTATAGAACTTCGGTTTTGATCATAAACAAGCACATGCAACAAAATACATCAATCCTTATCATTCTTGAATGGTTGCATTGGCATTTTCATTTTACGTAAACAACAGTTAGAAAGCTGATTAGAGTATGGAGGTAGGATTTCAGTTTTAATAAATTCAATTTTTCAGCAACAATCTTATTTGTATTAGATTTCAGTTTGTAGAAAAGGTTAAGATTACAACCTACAAGGTAAATTCACTCACAAGTCAAAGGATACTGATCTTTAAAGTTCTTAACATTTCACTAGAAAATTCCATCCCCATGTGGAACCACTGTTAGAGTCCTATAATGATAGGATTTGTAATTTTGAATTGGTTGAGAGTAACTCTTGTAATATTCTACATACCTTGGCTTTCTGCAAAATTTTTTCCATATTAAAAATTAAAAGATGTAAACAGGGTGTGTCCTAAGAGAAATATCAAAAGACAAGAAAAATAAGAAAAATTCAAAAATAAACAAAATTGAAAAATATATATATTAACCCCAAAATAAAAAGAGACCATGAAAGTGTACAAGTCCAAGTGCCACTACTCTTTACTTTACTATCTTAAATAATGGTTGTGTGCAGCTTGTCATACATGCCAGAACCCATGGTAGTCAAACTCTTTAATCTTGACTATTTCATGCTTTGAATTTTATGTTTATATATAGAGAATAAAATCTAACCAAATAGCTTAATCTCGGCATATCATTAGACAGGTAGAGAAAATAAAAGGAGCTCATCAGTTTAATCTAAGCCCTTCGAAGGCATAACGTTGGAAGTAGATAGTTTGTTTTATAAAAGAAAACGAAGCAAAAGGGTTTGCTAGATTAAGTGCACCCACCAAAATGAAGAAAAAATGTTAGGGTAAGTAATGGGTAAGTAGACGAAAGGTTGCTGAAGTATAAAGTTGATTGGACAAAAGCACATTTATCATGCTTAATCATATGTTTCAATGTGCATGAGCAATTAAGAAAGAAAAAACTGAGGTTTACAAGTTGATTTAATTGACTCCCCCTCATTCATTTCATCCCTATACTTACTAATTTCCCCATCCATAAGTACATTCTAGTACTAAAAATCCTTCAAGTCATAAAGGCTCAAAGCATTTCTCTGACTTTTGGTGGGACCGGACCCTCGGCTTAATGACTTATGGACATCAAGTGTTAGAATTCCCTTCATTAAAGTCATTTCCCTTCATTACCCTAATAAATCCCCTTTTCCTAAGGTTAAACTCCATTTTCCTATGAAAAGTAAAAAACCCCATGTTAAATTCCATTTCACTCAAAATACCCACAAAAAGATTTTATCCTAAGTTAAAGTGTATGTAAAGGAAAAGTGAAAATATTACATTATACTTAGTATTATTTTCATTCCGCTCATTTCAATTCATATTAATTTCTAACTGAATAATATAGCTCCCGATATACCCTTTTTCCTTGTATATAGTAAATCCCTCTATATATTACCCCTACCCTTAGTTTAACTATAAACTATATTTTTACTCTATCCCCTTGACAAAATCCTCTTAACTCACCAATTCTCTATAAAGTTAAGATAATACCTCCATTAACCCCGTCTGATCATTTAATCCCATGTTTAACTCCAGAATATCACAAACCACCATTAATGAAAGCCCTGGCCACCCCCAAAACCTTTTCCCATTTCATCTGTGTTAATTTGTCACCCGATTGTCGTCCGATCTTCAACACCCTAATCTAATGATTCAAAAACATATCGAGTTCACTTGACATCTGACGTTTACCCACCCAATAAAGTGGTATGTCCTAAACCCATGTCTGCTACATGTCAAGCATTAAAGTAGATCAGGTGACCTCACCAAAATACCACCTCTTCGATAAAGCGGTGCGATGGCTTGGGAAACCACCTCCTCACCCAACCCTAAAAACCGCCTACTATTCATTCATTATTCGACCGCCAAAAATGACCGTTGTTTAATAAAAAGGTCGAGTAGCCCTATTTTTCCTTTTTCGATCAATTCCTTTGTAAACCTCTACAAGCCATTATGACAACTTCAAACCCTGAAATTACCAGCTGACCTCAATTTCACTCTTGAAGAAGTTGCAAAGACCCCATCAAGTTCTCAGTCCATACCATAGCCCTTTCAACCTTTTGTAGTTTTAGAGAACACCAATTGGAATTTAATTCACCAATTTCCAGGTATTTTGAGAAAAACCAGAATGACCCTCTCATTTGAAAATGTACACTAAAAGTCAAAAGGATATAGTGAAAGTCAAAAAAGCACAGTAAAAGGAAAAAGATAAATCAACCAGATGAAAGAGTATTAGTAAAAGTGTATGAGATTGAAAAATCAAAGTGAATAAAAGTAGCCAACATGGAAGACAATTACAAAGCAAACAAATAAAATAAATTCATGTCAAAGTGAAGATAGATGAAAAAACAGAGAAATAAAGGTAAACAGTAAAAGTTAACATGGAGGCAGTAAGGATTAAACAGAGATGAAGACATTTTCACCAGCAACAATGAATTTTATCCAAATTAAAGGTAAAAACAGTTAAAAGAAAATTAAGGTTAAAAGATGAAATCAGAGCAGGAATGGTGCATTTTCCAAAAATTTCTTGTTTAAGTCATAATTTTGCAGAAATGATTGTGGCCAATCCAAGATGCATTTTGAGAAACTGGAGGAGGTTTGTGCTCCTAAAAAGCCAATCTACAAATATCTATGTCATGTTTTACATAGATATTACAAAAAGGAAGATAAATGCATATCTTCAAAGCCTATTTTTCGAATTGTGCAAAGTCTTGTTTTTGACATCTTTTTGCAGAGAATATCGTGAATAGTTGGTGCTGCATTTTTGGAAACTGAAATTTTTTTATCTCAATAACATAGTTTTCTACAATATCCTTTTTCACTTTTTACAAATCTATCTTGTATTGAGATATACAAAGGTATCTTTGGACCCTAATTTTGCATAATTTATGGGCTAGAATGCACAAAGGAAGGAGGTAGTTAGTGACTTGGAAGCCTCATCATCAATTATGATTTGCTATCAAATTCAAATTTCTCTTCTTTGTCACCATCAATCCATAAATATAGTGCCAAATATATTCATTAGTTTTGAGTGTCCTTTATTTATGTTCTATTAATGTAAAACAGTTTGAGATATTTGTAAAACCAATCTTGATATTTTTTCAACATATTTCAGTTTAGAATTTGTATAAATGCTTCTTCATTTGAATTATTTTGTGTGGATTCTATTAGAAATTTCTATATACATTTTTATCAGAAGACCCATAAAGTTATTATATCATTCGCTTAGCTGACAAACTGGATTGATAAATAAAGATTAGATATTTCCAAGGATTTATGTGTTGAGTGAATTTCAAACAAGTATTTTCATCTGTTATTGTCATTTTTCTCAAGTTATTCATAATCTTTAATGTTTTTCCAAATCTAAATGCTATAACTAGAATAATACTTCAAAACTTATTTAATTACACTCTGTCTTAACAATTATACGTTTAATTGCTTTTTGTTGATATCTAAATTAAAGAATTCTTAAGTTCTCTTTGGTTTAGATTGATTTCTTGAATATCCAGGCTAAAGGATTCTTAATTTCCCTTTGATCTTGATTAACCCTTCATTCCTCATTCATCATCTGGGTTTGAGAACCCTTAACCACTCTCTCACCCTGAGTGAAACCCTTTCATCTGTCTGTCTCAAAGATTTGAAAAACACTATGCTATCTTGCCCTTGGAACATTCCCTTTAGTGAGTTAATCCAGTTTTTCTCCCTTATTGTTTGACTCCATAGCCCAATGGTCTAAAGACATCATTTTATCCCTCTATGTAAGTAGATCCCACCACCCAATCTCAAATACAAATCAAAAACCCCTTGAACAATCAGAACTAGCCTAAAAACATCTTAATTAAAAAAAAAAAAATTAAAGAGAGAGCCCTCTTTGAGCATCAGGAAGGCTAGGTCCTGATCTCCAAAAGTAGTTTTTGGTTACCTTTGGTTTTTCTTTCTTTTTACTTCAAAATAATTATCAGAGTGATAACATAGTTTAACGAGCATTCATATTATGAGAGTTCACACCCTTTTAACTTAGCGTGCATCAGTTCCGATGGGCTCACCCCTCATACTTCACATCAGGGTATCATTTGGCCGAACTCTACTTTAGGTATATGGCACATTTTATCAAAGAAGGGTTGTTATATTTAAGGTTTAACTCTAGTAGTAGGGCAATGGATTAATTTTGATCTACTCTCAATATTAACCGCTTCGGTTCAGTACAAATGGATTAATCTTGATCTACTCTCAACATTAATCACTTTGGTTCAACGGTTCAGTGTTTTCCCAGTCTTGAGACAATAGTTGGAGACAGGTTCCAGATAGTTGTTCGAGACAAGTTTAAGATAGAAGTTCAAGACAAGGCGAGAGGGTTCTGAGACAACGGCTAGAGGGTTTTCACGGCGAGACTGGGGCAAGAGAGCAGGCAGCAGGGGCGAGATAGCACACAACTAGTGGGACCAAAGAGCGCTGAGAGGTACCTAATATTTACAGAGTCCCAGTATTACATCATCATGCTAAAGTCAACGAAACTAAATCAAAGCTTCAAAACTACTAAGAAAGGTTTTTTTCTTTTTTTCTTTTTCATCTCTTATAATTTAAGTAGTGTTTATCTCATTTAAATTAGCACAAATTAATTGAGATCAAATAAAACTGAAACAAAACACAGTAAAACCATTATGGTGATTAATCTAGAGGACCCCAAGGAAAGGTTTTCACAATTGAGGATTCCAACGTAGAGGAGACACAAATACCACTCCTCAACACAGTAGGAAACAAATTTGTAAACTATTCGATTATTGTGGAGGGGTAGGGTACAGCGGTGGTTTGCAATCTCAAGTGAAGGGTTTGCTGCCATAGTTAAACCTTTTTCATCAAGTAGGTGGGAGACATTGTTGGAAACACAACCTTTAGCTCATGAATGGGCCTTCATTTCCTTACCCTTCCATAACATTATGGGATTCAGCAGGATTATGAGGTTCTTTTATGGTATATTTTCTTTAGAAGGGCACTTACAACATAGGTGACATATTAGTTTTTGTAAATGCAAAACGGCATAAAGAGATTTTAAGGTGTAGGCAGATCCCAAAGCTAAGGCAAAAATCTAAGAAAAAAATTGCAATGATCCTTCCAAAAATAAACAGCATATCTAGTAAGGCTTCTTAAACCAGTTAGAGCAAAGAAAAGCTATTAAGGGTCTCAAATTAAGTTTGAACAGAGGGTTTTGTAGAAAACAAAGAAAATAAAAAAATAGACAATTATTACAACAAATGCCTATATATTCCCACATAAACACCATTAATGTGGTTGTTGGGACTATATGTGGAAGAGCTCATGAAGAAGAAAAGGAGACTCGAAATTTTAGAAGAAAAAAGGTGGTATGAAGGCAACAAAGTAAATGAAATTTTGGATTTCAAGGGAAAATTAAAGTGGGAAAATAAATCTCTTAAGGAGAAAACTGCAAACAGGGAGTGTAAAAATGAAAATGGGTAGCAAGATGTGGTTGCATTGAAACAGGAATTAGAGCATATAAGGGTAACCGACCTTGAGAAGTGAGAATTGGTAGAAGAAGAGGACACAACACAAATAAAGAAGATTTAGTTAGCATTGGCCGAACTAGAAACTAAAGAAAACCAACTAAAAGATCAAATAGAAAGGCTAAATCATGGTCACAAGTTGTAAGTGGGTCATTAAATAATAATAAATAATCATTGAGAAGCAAATCAAAATTGAAATAAAAGAAGAACAAGACAAGCAAGACAAGGCTATAAATATAATTATCAAAATGTTCAGGGACTACAGTGAAAATCAAAGGACCAACATATTAGCAAGAAATTTTCTTAAAGATCAATTGAAGTGGACAGGGTGTATTCATGAAGCAAGCAGAATCAAAAAGAAAGAAGGAGGAAGAGATAGACATGTAAGATTTATCTTGAGTCATATAGAGGATTAGAATATGATCCTTAGAAATAGAGGATTTCTTAGAAGCACACCCATCTACCTAGATGAGGACATGACTCTTGATCAACAAGATCAACAAAGAAAGGAGTGGGAAATGTGAAAGAAACAAGGAATGAGGGAAAACAGGAATGGTTCAAGAATGAGAAAGCTCAAATAAGTGACCAGTTCCCAAAGAAGAAATATGAAATAGGGCGCCACTAGAATGCTTATAGGTAGTAAGTCAGAATTGCATAGGTTATTCATGGATAAGAGGTTCGAGGTCGAGGCCCATAGCAGAGGGGAAGGATATTATCATTCTTGTAGAAACACATGAACACAATGGATATAAGGTCCTAGATTTCGATGATTGCAATAATATTTGGAAGAAATGGAATGAGATTGGAAAAGGACAAAGCGGAGTCATAATGCTAATAAATGAAAAATGGTGTGGAATTGCAAAAGTAGAAAAAGAGGATCTAAATTACCAATACATTTGGTTGCAAATAACAGAAAATGAGGTTACTTTTAGGTTGGCGTCTTGTTACTTTCCCCAAAAAACTCAAAGATCTATAAAAGAATAAATTTAGATAGTGAAGACCCATATGCCTCATTGAAGAGAGATATATATTTATTCAACCTTCTTGGGAAAATATCGTTAATAGGGGACTTTAACACAAGGAAAACTAACGAAGAACCCCTCCAATTGAGCAATGAAGAAAGAGGAGAAAAAAATCCCCTATGAGTGAAATATGGGGGTGGTCAACATTGGGAAAGGGATTCAGAAGATGAAAACAAATGTGTGACGCATTTTGGTGTAGAATTACTAGGGCTCTGTAGTTTGTTTAGACTTGTTATTTTCAATGGAATCAGAAGGTGGTCAACTTCATGAGGTATCAAATGAAAAACTTATAATGGTAAAAGTGTGGTGAATTATGTAATCTGATCTCAAAGTTTCATCACTAGAATGTTGAAGTTCGATATTGGGGATTGTCCTATCAAAATGAAATTTGATCATGCCCCTCTAGTTGTTAAGCTAGATTTTTCCTATAGTAGTCCACACAATAGGAAAACCCTTGGAATACAAAATAAATATCTTTACAAAGCAAAAATCCTCATAAATCAAGAAAACATGGAAAGATTCATTTCTGCTCTTAAGCAACAATTTCATACTATAGAGAATTGCATGGCATTTAAGAGAACCACTGAGGCGGGTTGTCACGTTCATTGCATTTTTTGGTCCAAACAATTCATGAGGCCTTAAGTGCACAAAAAAGGTCCCACTCAAAGAAGGGAGTTGCAAGTGCTTTTCCAAAAAATCATGGTATGATGAAAAATGCAAGGCAACCAAGAGATCTCTAAAAGAGAGAAAGTAGAGCAAAGAAAACAAGAAGAAATATGAAAAAATACTACAGTAATAAAAATAAGAATATGGAAATGGAAGGAGAAAGGAGTTAATCTCTCTTGGACACCACAACCCCAAGGGATTTTGGAAAGAGCTACAATAAAGGAGAAACAAAATTGAAAACAATATTACAGGTGGCCAATGGTTGGAGTTTGTGAGGCTCCTCTATGAGCGGGTGCACGAGAAAGATACTCCCCCCACAGTGAACACTTCAATGGAACTATTCACAGAGGACGATATCAAGCATGGAATAAATAATTTAGCAAGAAGTAAAGCAGAGGACATAGACGCTCTTAAAGCTAAATTCCTAAATTGTGGACTTGAGCTCCTTTCTCATCATTTAAAAGGAATTTTCAATGGGATCATCTAGGATGGCTTTCCGGGAGAGTGGAATACTAGTGTGGTCATTCCTCCTTGTAAGAGTGGAGATATCAATAACCCTTCTAACTACCACACCATTATGGTAAGCCCCCTCATGGGCAAGCTTTTTAGGAGCATGATAGAGTGAAGAATCAACAGTTGGGAAGAAAGTGAGGGAGAAAAGGAAAAATGAAAATTAGGATTTAGACCTAGGCACTCTACCATTGACCACTGTGTCACCCTTACACATTTGATAGAGAAAGTTTGGGACAAGCAAGGAAAAACAACCTATTTCTGTTCCGTGAACTTCAAGAAAGCCTTTGACACAATGCCTAGAAACAAACTATGGAACATATTGGACGATTGGGGTATGCTAGATGAGTATAGAGCAATAGTTCATAGACTTCATGAGAAGGTTAGAACTAAAATCAAAACAAGTGAAGGAATGTCTAAATTTTTTTGGTAGTAATATTGGTGCTAAATAGGGATGCCCTCTATCCCCCATTTTGTTTTATTTATATATTGATAAGTTGGAATTTTTGTTAAGCAAATTGGATGAAGAAGGGCTTCATCTAACAAGTTATCTGGTAAATTTGCTTCTATACACAATCGATCTTATTCTAATCTAAAAAATAACACATGGAATAAGAGAACACTTAAAGGCTTTAGAACATTTTTTTTAGGAGATTAGGATGCAAGTCAACATTAACAAGTCCAAAATCATGATTTTATATTTATGTAGAAAAGACAAACCAAACACTTTTCCTTTCAAAGGTAGTCCTTTGGAAATAGTGAAAGAATACATATATCTTGGTACTAGCTTCCACCATAAGCTTAGTTGGGAGGCTTCTAGGGTGAAAATAATTTAGGGAGGATGGAGAGCCTCATACTTACTCATAAATAGGTGCACAAAAACCGAAACTTTAGGATTGGAAAACCAAGTAAACCCTTTTTGGCTTGTTGGTTACACAGATTGTTCTCTATGGTTGTGAAGTATGGGGAAATAGAATGTCAACTTGCAGCTGGAGACAGTTAAAAAGAATAAAAAAATAGCTAAGTATTAGAAATCTCAAAGTTAAAGCCACAATCCCATACTAACTCCTTTTGGATGAAGCGGGTACTTTTCCATTGGAGGCAACAACCATAACCAGGTTAATAAACTACTTAAAGAATGCTAAAATCATGGAAAAACTAGCATTGGCCCAAGATAGCTATGGAAGAGGAATTAGAACATAGGAGGAAAACATGGATGATCAAAACAAAAACTGGTTGAGTAAGTGGAATATCTAGCTACATGAATGTCCTAGCACCAACAAAGAAATAAAAAAAAAAAATTTGATGGAAAAATTTAGGACTACCATGTGGACCAATCACAATGGAAGCAGGAAAGCATACTACATCAAAGAGTTCAATCCAACGTGTGACCATGGTGAGAAAACATATTGAGGGATAGCTATTAAAGGAAAAGCAAGGGTGCTAGTGGCATAGTTGAGGACATGGTCACATCACCTTAGATGTGAGATTGGTAAGTGGAATATTACCAAGGATGTTTGGGAAGAGAAAACTTGCATTTTCTGTGATAAGAGTGTGGTGGAAATGGAATGAAACTTTGTTATGGAGTGTGCAACTTATGAGGATATCAGAATTCAATATGAAAAAAATCTAAAGGTTGACAACATGTGTAATCTATTTGTTGAAGATAGATCAATCAAATTGTTATCCTTCTAATCAAGGCTCATAGCAGAAGGTATGACATCGAAAGGAATATGAAGATGAGATAAGGTTGTTATTCTCTTGGTCCATTAGGTTTTTCAAACTCGTGGATGTCATTAAAATCATTCGTTCATTCATATAATATAAATGTTTTCACTTTCCATTGCCTTGTCATCTTGCAATTTGACACAGATCAGATACCTAAATCCTCATTATCCATTCATTGACCATTAAAAAACAAAATCTGACACATTCATAGATATTTCTTTATTCAAGCTTATGTGATCCATAGATACATAAACCCTCATTATCCTTTCACCTACTACACATATATTAAAATTGTGTTTCAAATGTGTTTGTTCCAACACATGAGGTTGACTATGTTATCTATTGCATGTGGGGTCCAAAAGCATTCATTCTATCATAAGAAGTTGGCTATGAACCATGTAAACTTTATCTCTCTGGGTATGGGGTCCACATGCGCTTTTCTATATCCTCAAGTGCATGTGATCTAAAAGTGGGGCACAGTTTGACAAAAAAAATTAATAATAATAGAAAGTATGATCTACAAGTGGGACACATTCAAAGAAAAAAGAACAAAATGATAATAGAAATGTTGTTACATTTTATTGACTTTTACAATTTGACATACATCCATTAATCGATCACCAATCTCGGTCATTCATAGTGATATAGCATCTTGTAAGGACGAGAATGTCTTCCCCCATCCAAAAGGTCATTGGAATTGAGCATTGTCAAAAGAGGCATGAATTTTGTTTGGAAAGCCAAAAACTATTGGAATCAGTGATTTTTTTTAAATATATTTGACTGTAAGATGTTTAAATCATAATTTTGATGGTGGAAATGGATTTAGAACCATCAAAAACACCTTGCTCACCCAAAATTTTGAAACTTCATAGTTGTAACCTAGATTTCCAAAAATTTCCAGTGGATTTTTTCAAAATCCGACCAGAATTTCCATTGTTTTACGGGAAACATTGACACCTAGTTAGACTACATTGTTGGAATTAGGGTTTCTCATGTACCATTCACCCTCTCAGCTCATTAAAAGGACTAATTGAGGAGAGTTAATTCGAGTGGACTCCATTAAACTAAGTGGATAGTTGCAACATAGTCCTTGTGTAATCATGTCAATCGAGGACTTGTAATTCACATTAAATCAAGTTATTACCATATTGCCTAGTGCATTTACTATACACTTAAATCAAACTTTTCATGCTTCAAACTTTAATAATCCAAAATAGTTAATTACTTGATTAATATGTAAGGAATTATAATAATATAATTTAGTTCAAAATTATAAATAGTAATATAAACTATAAGAAAAGAATTTATACATGTATTTTTTTGTTTTGTTGTTTTTTTTATTGAGTGTGCTTTCTCATGCATTTCATTAAAAAGAGTTCATGCCCGTAAAATAAATGTTGTACATGATGGAGGTATGTGAAAAAAGTGTGCAAGAAGGAATATGTGTGGAGGTGTGGAATTGGGGATGTGTGTGGAAAGAGGAAATGTGGAAGGCAAGCACCTTCTACTTTAATTTGCATATACTATTAAAACTATTGTAGAATATGCTATGAAACTTAAATCTTTACCATTCACATTCGAAAAGGCATATTCCAAAATAAACATATCTATCAACATAATTATTTATATAAATGAATTTAAAAGATTAAATATTATAAATTATTCGATATATATGAAGATAGTTTAATTTTAAGTAAAACTAGTGTTTGAAAAATGTATATAAAAAACCAAAAACAATATAAAAATATTTAAAAACTTGTACATTTGGAAACGGTAACTAAATCTATATACAAAATATTTTTTAAAATGACATTTTTTAAATCCAATTGTGGAAATAATGATGTGTAACAAGATATATATGAAATTAGAAATGTGTGCAAACACTTTCCCTTGTTATACACGTCGTTTACAGTGCACACATCCCCGACTCCAACGCTAACCACTTCCTCCCTCCGGGTGGATCAGTTGTTGAATCTCTCTATTTCCTCCATCAGTGATGGATAGTGATGATCGCATAAAAGTATCAAGCCAAACAAGAAAATGAAAGGTTCCTTCTAACTAATGCATGTTTATGGTTTTTTATATCGTTATTCCTTTACATTTCATCTAGCCAAAACAATGCTCTCACAGAGAAAGTCGTTATGTACGTATGTTTCAATGCACATGGCTGAGATGATGCATTAGCATGAAGCACCATTTCCACATTCATTTTCAACGAGGAAGTTGAAAGGTTCTTCATTTTCGATAGAGAACAAAAGCAAAGTATCTGATGTCTCGGTTAGTTAATATGTTTGCCACAAATTGATCCTCGAACGGAATCTACCGCACTTTGATGGGCACTCATTTAGAGCATAAATAATGGAAGACCACCACCACCTTTACTTGAACTTGCCAAACCATATCACTACTTTAAACTAACCATTTCTAGTGATATATGGAAGGGAGATTTTCGGCAGGGAGATAATCTCAAATCTTTCCAAGAGGAATATTTGAAAAATGAATGATAGTTTGACCCATGAAAGCCTTTTGGCACAGATGTATAGAGAAAAGATGCAATCATGGCTGATAAAAAACTATCAAATCCAATAAAACTGCAAAAAAATCATCGGTGTAATACCAAAAGGAAAAATTATTTAACTAATAGTTTCCAAATCATTGTGTTTATCATTTTCTATGTCTATTCAAATGGAATCATGGCATATAAAAAACAATCACATCCAATAAAACCGCAAATATTTGTACAGAAGTCATCAAGTGCAATGCCAAACGAAAATTTTCTTTAACTAATATTTTCCAGATCATTGTGTTTATCGTTTTGTGTGTCTAGCCAAATTATGAACTTTTCCTCAGACTTCATTTATTTAAAATTACACTCATTTCTTCTTCCAATTCTCAAATCAAATCTATATACAAGTGTTTGGAAAGCTCCGCAATTTTTTGTACAAAGCTTTGAATTATTGATTTTATTTCGAAAGCTTTGAAAAATGGGTAACCTACATATAATAGTAGAATCTTTATAATCTTTCAGGTCGTTATGTATTATGTTTGTTTGTCTAAATTGATTTGGAAGTAAGGTTGAACGACCGGTTAGGGAATCACTTCAAGATCTAAAAATAAACATAATAGATACCTAAACAAGCCAAGAAAATCCTTCAATGAGTTCTCTATAGTGGATTATCCACGTAGCTATGGATTCACTATCTCCATTTTTTCTTTTTCTATAATGGATTTTGAACATTCCAGATGCAAAAACTCATGGAATGAAGAATAAGGCTTTCAGAGCGACGAGTGGAAAGCTCAATTGCAATAAATAGCAAATAGAGAATTAAAGTTAATAGAAATTCTGAAATATGATCTCTTTTATGATTGCTTCCCTAGAAAATTCAAAAGTTGAATTAAATTCATTTCACAAATCAAACACTTGGGTCTTGAACATTTGGGTTCGTTGGAAAAGTTGAAGGTATTTAACAGTTTCACAATATCTCCCTTTTCATATGTTATTCCTTCCATACACAATTTTACTTATCCTTACTTCAGTCTCTCCACGTATTTCGGCTCAACACACCTTTATTTTGCACAACACTTCTTCCCCACACGCATAAACTATTTTTAATTCAATAAATAAATAAAAAAAAATCTCAAACTATTTAATGTAATACATGAAATGATAATGTTCTATGTTTTGAAGTTAAATCTAGTTTATTTTACTTAAATAGATTAGTAATAATAATTATAATAATAACAATTATATAGATATATATATGCACACACAATTAAATTAACAAATACAGAAAGGTCTATATTAAATTAAATTGATTTTAGAAAATTTAATTGTATTAAATTACTAAAAACTAAACATATGACAAATTAAACACTGGATTTTGAACATTTGGGTTCGCTAGAGAAGTTGAGGGCATTTGAATGTCACACAACACTTCCCCTTTAGTATGTTCCTCCTTTTTCACACATCTTCACTTCCTCACTTCGACACACATCCATCCCACACAACACTTCTTCTCATACACATGAACTCTTTTAAATGTGACACATGAAATTCTTCTTTCTCAAACTATTTTTATCTATCTTTCTGTGAATTCAATGTTGACCTTATAATATTATAATTATAATTGTAATGATATTACAAAACGATTTTGTAGAAGTAGTTCTTTGTTCATAGAAATAATCTTATTTTTTATTAAAAATGGAAAATAGAATAATTTGGAAATTTAGAGGAAAATTTTTTTTTCCAAAATTAATTAGTGATTTTGGCTTATTAAAATATGGGGCATGAAACATATATTCTAAACATTAAATGTTTAAGAAATAATGCTATCATTTAACATGAAACTACTCTCATTTCTTGAAATTTATCTTAAATATAGAATCATAACCTAGTTTATTAGTTTTATTTATTTATTTTTATTTACTCTTATTAGTCCCTACCCAGATATGACTCTAGTGATTAGTTTCCCTATTGACCACTATTAGCTTGGAATTGACCAATACAAATTTTAATGTTTAACTCTATAAATAATTAAAGTATTTTCTATTTTAATTTAAAAAATAATTTGTTAGCATTTCATTGCCTAAGAATTTGTGTCTTATTTCAGAGTTCTTGACATCTTCCCCATGTTTCCCATGAAATTTTAACACCCTACAACCTTGCCAGTTATCACAAGGATCATGTTGGATTTTGTAATCAAAGTAAACAAATTTGCTTGACAACTGGTTGGGTGAATGGGGCATGCATGATAAATTAAGCCTCTTGGTGTTTTAGTTAAGGAATAATAAGAGGTTGATCTTGTATCCTAAGCTTCTTGGAAATTTGTGTAACAATCGATGGCCTTCTTGTGATTATCAAGTGGGTTTTCTTGCCTAAACTAAACCTGGTTGGCATACATTTTAAGATTCAAACATGATTTTTCTCACATGTATTCTAGGTTTTGAAGCAATGGAAGATCCTAGTACACCTCTGGTTAATTATAAAGAATAATTTTATGAAAGAAATAGTGAACAGAGAGATGTAATCCTTCATAACAAGGATTTTTGAATTTCTACAATGAAGCTTAATATAAATTTCTCTTTCTCATTAGCATTTATGGTGATAAACTACTTGCATTCATGGAGGTGCAATTAAGTTGTGGTAGTTTGCCACAACAAAATTTACATTTTTGGAGATTCGTTGGTTGACATTGGAAACTGGTTAGCCTCAAATATCATTGTCACTAGAAACATCACTAGATCACCTTATAGTGAAACCTATATCATGATTTCATCAGATTTTACTTGGAAAATATTTCTATACCTATCTAATTGAACTTCTGCCAAATTCAGGTTGGATAATGCTTTGGCCAATTCATAAAAGTAATCTCCAATGTATTGTTGGTTTCTTAGTAAAAAAATATGATGATATAGAGAATATCTGAGTTGGATTCACCTATGTTAATTTCTGAATCTTTTCCTAAAATTATTGAATCTCTTTATTCCTTTCTACTATAAGTGATAGTATAAATTATTTTTCTCTTTCACATGGACCAACTCAGGTGTTTGAACATAATATGTATTAAGCACCTTTAACCTATTTTTCAAATCTTGTATTTCCACTTCTTTTGATTGTATAAGTGCCTTAATTGATTTTGCATCCTTGGTACCTACTCCCAATTTGATTATTCACCCTTACAATTCTTCTATCCTCGTCTCTTTGACTTTGGAACAAACTCTTTCTTGCTTTAGTATATTTGTGACCTTGGCTACTAGAAACATTTCTTTAGTTATGTCCAGTGAAGTAGTAGCCAAATTATTGTATAAAATCTAAGTGGTTTTCCCGTGTAAGTCAATTTTATCCAAAATATCGATATACTTTAAATTCATGGAGATATTAGTTTCCCAACAACCTAGACTCGTTTTCCTAATTTTATACTTTGGTTTTATAAGAGCTTATATTAGTTTATTCTTTTCAATTTCCATGAAAAAGGAAAACTATTTGAGATGGAATTTTGGTCTATGCTCAAATCAAATTTGATACGCTAGCTTTAACATCCATATTCCTTTCCTTTATGCTCAAAATCGAAGAATGAATTTTGTCTACTAATTGGGGCTTAGGCTTAATAGGCCCCTTTCCCAAATAGGCTACTAAAGAAAATTCTACTTGAAGATGTAAAATTCCAATTGAAAACTAGGCTCTTTAAGAATAGCCTCTCCCACTAGTTGATTAGATTTTTTTTATTTTTTTATTCTATTATTGTCTTTATTTCTTTAGTCATGGACGTTTTGGAAGATTTAATCTTTGTTTCACTTTCTAAATTCTCTAATCTAGTTATTTTATTGTACTTTTCCTTAGATAAAGGAGTGTCTAGAGTTATATCCTACTTTTCAATACCAACTTCAGTGGATGTTTCTTTAATACTTTCCATATTTTTCCCATATATCTATGTTAGCCAATTTTCCAATATTTGGCTAAGTATGATGTTGATGAGGTGCTACCTGGAATATAATCTCATGCTTGAATTAATTGATGAGGATCCTAGGCTCATACCTTGCATTTAAAAAAACCCTTTGCCAATAGCATTTGATCTACTATTTTTAAAGCTTTCCTAGTGTTGACTATAAATGGAACTACTCCATGTTTTAGCTTAAATGTCGCTTCTTTCTTTCTTGAAATGAGTTGCACCAAATCCAAATTCTAATCCCTTGTCTAATGTATTCCAAATCAAAAATCATGATTGGTAAAAACACAAAAATATGATAGGGTGGCACTTCTACTCCATACGCTCTAATTTTTGTGTAGTCTGTGTACAAAAACCAATATCCCACTCTAGTGTATGTGTTGACCTACAATATTTGTTTAATCTCTGAGAAAATTCTTGGTGAGATTTCATAGAAAATGATCACGAATATTATAGACACAAAATTATTAAAATAGTCTACAAGCCCCTAATTATTCTTCTTTTTCCTCACTAAGGGAGTCCAATGTATGACTTATTGTTGCTGATCATCAGGGATTTGCACTTGTAATTCTAAACTGGTAAATTTTTCTACCTACAAGAACAATATAAGGTAAGCCTAAAAAGGTGGATATCTAAAATATTTTGGTTTCCCTAAAATTAGCTACCTGGAAACTAATTGCATCTAAATTGTAAAAGGCTAAGTCAAAGTATACCATGGTGTTAACGGTGTCGGACCCACCAACATGTCAGGGGATCTCTCCGATAAGAATCCCCAACTAGACCTCAAACCATTTGGAATAGGATTCCCAACAATAGGTAGTACAATATCACCTTGACTGCGATTGCACACAGAGGTAAGCAAGATGTCTTTGTTGGAAGAAAGGGTGTGACCTTGCAGTATGTTAGGGAAGATGCATGGAAAGGCTCTAACATAGGGAAGGGGAGAGGAGTGTGCCCCTTAGAAGCCTGTAATAGTACGCAGCCTGAAAGGGAACACATGAGCTAAGAGACATCACAAGATGGAAAGCAGAATAGTAGATAACCCAAAATGATGAGTTAAACCAATAACACACTTTGATAAGATTCATAGATATGTATTTGGAATAGTCCTTACATACATGTGTAAGTTGCAACTACATACATTGTTAGAGTAACCAGAATAATCAAACTACAATAAAAATACATACATGAAACGTGATGGCTCTGTTATATTAAAAGAGTGAAAGATCCAATCATACATACAACAATGACAACCACTAGCCCCAATAGTGGAACATTACATTCATTGTCGTCTGCTCCTCCAAAGAGATGTACTCGCTCTGCACTTTGGAGAGGCCAAGGCTCATTACAATACACTCCAAGCTTTCTCTAAGTTATACCTATCAAAAGCCTGGCTCCCAAAAGCCCATACAATGAGTTATGAGGCTCTATATATCACAAAGGGTGAGGTGACCCTTGACATTCCCCTTTGTGGCTCTTCAACTACTCTCATGACTCTTCAACTTACACATGACTATATACATTCCACTATTGACACTTGGTCTTTCACTTTACAACATGTTTACAATACAATTTGCACATGTACCCATGTGAGACAAAAGCGGGCTTGATTAATCCATACAAGACATCACTGAGATTCAGATAGCTATGGGAATGCTAACTCGTCGACATCCACTTGGTGATCATTGGTAGTGAACTGATGCCAAGCTTGGTTGTCTAATATGGTGTTTGCATACTCTGTGTTAACATCCTTTTGAAAGGGAACTCTTACCTCTATAGAATATGAGTATACTAATCTAGCATCTTTGTCCAACTTGTCACGTAGCATGTGCATCATTGTTTTGAGTGCAATTGGACCAACAACATACTTGTACATAGTGTCTATGCTCATCTGCAAATTTGTGTTGGTGGCTATGTGCATCAACTGATTGAAGTACATGTCTAGCTCCAGTCAAACTTGGTTCTTTTATTTTCCCGCGGTGAGTGTATCAATGGATGGGATCGCACGCGTGCACATAATGACATCCATGTTCTTGAATACTCGTGTCTGTGAAGCTTGTAAGCTCGTGATGAGTTGTGGGAGTTCCTCATAGTTCCGGATCTGACTCTGAATGCATGTTTTCAACTCCAATGCCTTTGGCTTCATCATCTTTAGCAAGTACAATGGGGCTCCCTTGTACCTCATTGTCCATATTTGCGTGTGATTGACAGCAGTGTGTATGGTTGTCAAGATGTGTGCTCTCCAAGCACAACCTTGCGGCCAACCATTAAGATGGAAAACTAACTTATGCACGGTGACGAACCTGAAGTAAATCTTCTGCATGACTATCTCAAGAGATGATACTTCGTCAAGTATCGCTTTCCTCCACTCCACACTACCGTATGTTGTAGCTCGCTTTCCTTAGCCATGCACTTGTTCTGAGCTATCAAGAAATTCACACTTGAGCTGGTGTCTTTGGCATATGCCTTTCTAACATCGTCTAATGTACATGGATGTCTAAATACATAGAACACGATCACTCGTTCTTGAAACTACACAGGAGATGCATGGACATTCGGGGTGGACACTCTGCACAAGTGCACAAACTTGTGTTGTGGCTCATCAAAGGATATGTTGTGCACATATGCTTCAAGATTATCCTCAAGGATTTCAACGTCTCCTTGATCACTTAGGACTTTCTCTACTCCCAGATCTGGTGAAGCTTGTGGAGTGACCTTTGGGTCCTTTGGCATGATATCTGTATCCTAATCCTGCTTCGGCTGAACCAAATCTGTCCATATGTTCCAATATCTGTTCAATCTCCTGAGTAAAGTCCTGCTATTATGACTACTCACCCTGTTTGCTATCTCCTAGTTTTTTTGATTCATTAACCTGTATCTATGCAGTTTCCTTAATTTATACACACTACGCTTCTTGTTGCTCCTATTCTTGTTGTGCTTCCTTCTCCCTTCTGTGCAGCTCTTGTTCTTCCCTTACTTCTTGTTTAACCTCCTACAACTTCTTCATTATCTCCTCCAGTCTCTTCTTCTCCCTATTGTTACACAAAAATATTGTCACCTTGATTATTTGTAGTCGGTGTAGGTCTATCACCACCTATACCAGCTTCCTAAGCAAGTCTCAAACCTCAGCTCTTCAAAACAAGCTTTAGAAATGAGAGAAAGACATCAAAAAAGCAATGTAACTCCGGTTCCGCACTTTCTCTCACTTTTGCCTGCGGGCCCGCACCTTCTGTTCAGAATATCTGCGTACTTATATGCTCTATATGTAAAGGGGAGGGAGTGTACCCCTGTAAAAGTCAAAAGGCGCAATCTTTATCTTAAAAAACTCATCTTGGGTTAATTCTAGAGTTTTTTAGAAGCATTTGTTACGTGGATTGTTCGCTCCAAGTGGTTCATGCATCCCATCAGAGGAGGAACTAATCCCTTGTTGAGAGGAGCTATCCCTTTGAAGGAGGATTCTATCCCTTTGAAGGAGGACCTGGTAACTGATCTCCATTGCACTATAAATTGAAGGTATTGGGTCAGTGGCTGGTGAGGTTAGAAGCTGAACTTTTGAGGGTAAATGCTAGTGAAATCAAGACTTCTTATTTGAGCTTAAGAGGAGAGATTACATACCTTTTTGGCTTCATTGGGGAGTTAGTGAAGCTTGTTAAAGTAGAGGAGACTTCTTGTAGGACCCTGGGAGGAGCTTGTACAACGTCAAGGCAAAGGTTGTAAAGTTCTTCTTCTTTTGAATTAAAACAATCAAGCTCATTTTTCTCAACAAGTATCTCATGTTATTTGTTTCATGGACTCCTTGACTTTCATGTTAAATATGTTTTATAATACTGGTTATTCAGGTGCTATTTAATCGTTTTCCTTTTTTGTGTTTGCAGGTTTGTGACAAAGGAACTTACTTGGATCAAAGGAGCGAAGGCATCCCCAAACTTGCGTTGGACATGAGGTAGACCTTAAACACATTTGTTTGCCATTATTTATAAAGCGCATTTAGAGAAAGATAGTGTCTGGTTGGTTTGTTTGTCATTAGGTCTTCATTAGATTCTAGGAAGGTCTATCTTGTCCGCAAGATCGACTCATTCCGCGTGACATGCATCTCAAATACCCAGCATCGCGACTGGTTTATAGCATCGCTCTTGCCACATTTAATAATACCTTTGTCATAACATAAAATAACAATGCAAGCAGAATCCTTGGAGATCACAATGAGGTTGGATGCATCGCATATTCAAGATACAAACCTTGGGGTGCAACATATTCACTCCCAGCTAGAAATTTTGCACCTGGAGTTGCAGAGCTTGAAGAAAGGAAGGGAATCTCAGCCGGAGGTGTGCGCTGAGATCTGGTGTCTGAAATGTAAAATCCATGGGCATGATAAGGATCATTTCCCAGTATTCAAGAATTATATTATGGGGGGAGGGCTTGTGCCCCTGAAACCAGAGAATAATTTTGGGACTAGTGTGGGAGTTGTGTTGTGGTGTGCTATTTGTCAGGTTACAAGATAGCATTTTACTCATAACTGTCATCTATTGCAGAAGTTTGTACAGACCCCTCAGCCGTTATTTTTCAATTTTTGTAAGTCTGTAGGACACGATGAATGCCATTGTAGGAGGTATGAGATGATGAAGGATAGAACCCCTACCTATAGAATGTAGGCAGAAAACCGACCTTAA
Organism: Pinus taeda; assembly: GCA_000404065.3. Lineage (NCBI taxonomy): Eukaryota > Viridiplantae > Streptophyta > Pinopsida > Pinales > Pinaceae > Pinus > Pinus taeda. Next base: position 232,605 of record APFE031307406.1, on the reverse strand, counting down.
GATCAAGGCACGAGAGCAGCGTGTGGAGGATTCCAAGGTTGAGGAAGAGGAAGAGGCACTGGACCAGGATGATGGCATGAGCAAGTGATCTGCTATAACTATGGCAAATCAGGACAGTTTGATTGAGATTGTACAAATCCCATGCATCCCTCATGTTAGTATTGTCAACAGTTTGACCATGTCATAGAGGAATGTCTGGTTCTTATGGAAAATATGCAAGAGAAGAAGGCGCAACCCTAGAAGCCTACATAGAACATTTAGATGATGAGGGTTGAGCCCCGCGAAGAGGATATGAACGTCAATATTGTGTTGAGAAGTGGTATGAAAACTAGTGCAGATAAAGGTAAGCAGCCTAAGGAAGATGGATGGGTACACAAGGCTACTGAAAAGGAATTTGACTTTGATCTGAATCATGCTAAAGAAACTTTCTTGGAAGCAAAGAAGAACTTCGTTGAGGCTTCCACCTCAGGAAGTCAGGAGAAAATGTTAGAGACTAATGCATCGCAAGAAGTAGATCCTTCAATACTAGCTACTTTCCTAAAGACTTGTATGAAGTTGTTGCATGATCAAAAAGTAGTCGAAGGATTGCAAGACTTAATAGATAAGTGCACTAATGAGGAAAAGACTCCTACTGAGCAGCACACAGTAAGGAAGAATGGTAAGCATAAGGCACGAACGAGGTGTGAGATGAAGCTAACCATGTAGATAGGTGAATATGAAATGGACCAGGGATTCTTGGATCTAGGATCTAATGTGAATGTCTTTCCTAAGCAGACATGGGAAAGGATGAGGATACCTGTGCTGCAGTGGTCTCCTATTCAGTTGCGCATGGAAAATCAGCAAAAGATTATTCCAATGGGGTGCTTGTATGGAGTAACACTAGACATTGAGGGTGCAAGTGCATTGGATGACTTTGAGGTCATCGAGATAGTGGATGATAGCAACCCATACCCTGTGCTACTAGGAATTAACTAAGCTATTGATATGAACGGGGTAATCAATTTAAAGAAGCAGAAGATGTCGCTTGAGAAGAATTCACTCAGGGTTGTAGTGCCCCTAGACCCTGCAGAAGGAGCATGTTACATTGAACCTATGCATGACTATGTAGAAAGTGATGATGATCTAGATCAGATATACAAGATAATAGCACAAGACGAGGATTGGATCAATCCTATAGCCGATGGACAAATTGCGTGGGACAGAGATAGCTCCTGCACCTCAGATTCAGATGAAGAGCTTGAACATTGGCAGAATAGGTTGCATGAAGTATCTATGCTCTGTTGTAATATGATGACCAAGTCGCTGAGGTGTGTCTCGACTAAGGTAAGGAATCTTCTACATTATGATGGTTTTACTGATGTGGAATTGTTTCTGGATGAATTTGAAATGGAAGTACTAGAAGAACATCGATTCTAGGCACTAGAATTGGTGCTACGCCTGCCTGTTAGTGGGGTACGCACAAGGAAAGCTTTGTTGGATGGAGAGAATATATAAGAATGATGAAGTTAAGGTTTGGTTATGCTAATACTTGAATGACAGAAAAATACAGTGGGAAAGATGATCCGCGTGATCATTTAACATGATGTACTAAGGCCTAGGGGATAGAACCACAAGTAGAATGGGTGCATATTTTTTTCCATACGTTAGATACAATCCCAATGAATTGGTATTTGGAGACAAAGCTTCATCATGGGACTACTGAAAGGGATGTTTTAAGGGAGAGTTTTCTACTAACCTTCAACTTTAAGGATGGGTTTGAGAGCATTGATGAGGCACTGCAAGAAATTAAAGCAGTTATATTTAGAACATCGAAGGAACCGGTAGAATGGACTCAGCCAGATTGGAGTACACAGTTGCACCACGTACTGGAATGCTATAATGTGACTGCTAAAGAAGAGGATGATCCACAAAATATTACCATTCTTAAAATTGAAGGACAACGTGAAGTCAAAGGACCAAAGGTGGCGAAACCAAATATATCAGAACCTTTGAAAACTCGATAGGTAAACATTGGATCTGAAGAGGAACCTAAGTTCGCTAAAGTAGGAGACTATTGGGATGAGGATACAGTTAATAAGGTCATTGAGCTACTACGTGAGTACCAGGACTTATTCCTAGTGAATTTTTCAGATTTGAAAGGGATTGTCGGGATTTACGTGTTATGAAGATCACATTAAAACCAGATGTGAAGCCTATTAAGCAGTGACCTTATCAACTAAATCCAAAGTATAAGGGGAAGGTGGTGAGTGAAAAAGGGGGAAACTAAATGCAACTATACCTACTCCTCACCTAACCAGCTAGAAGGTTAAGGTCAACTGTAATGAAACTTCTAGTGAAGCCACTGTAGTTGTTCCTTATTTGCAATCCCAAATATACGACCAATTAAAACTGATATAAAGCAACATGCAATAGAAAATATAAGAGGTTGAGTAACTTGCACAACAAATAGAAGGTCTTTCCTATCAATAGAAATTCGTGCCATAGTCACTACTTCTACCCAACTTTTGGTCTTACTTTTTTTATGAAAACTATAAACAGACAAACCTCAAAAGCTACCTGTGAATGCACCTTCATTTGTGCCATCCTTCTTAGAAAGCATGAGAAAAGAATGAAACTTGTTATTAGAAAAAGGGCTTGCTAAGTAAGATGCTTACAGAAAATCATAGATTGGATTGTGAAATTCAAAACAATCCTCTTGAAAACTCTGAAATCCTTGAAAAGATGATTTTTGAATTAGAAGCATAGGGTTAGGATGAGAATATTGTGAGGGAAAATGTATCTGAGCTTATTCAATCATCATGTGAAGATAGTGAGGGCTTGACATAACCATCAGTGAAAGCTGAAGTGCCTCAGCTATTTGACAAGTATCTGGGTAGTGAGTTAAACCATAAATATTATTCAATGTGTAACGACTGTCATCGAATATACTGGTGAGAAAATGATATAACGAATGATAGTTAATATTATGATCAGCTGAACCATTTGTGGCATGATATTCTCAGTTAGAAGATAAAAAATACATGTCAGTTTGAAAATATTTGCAAATTCTCTGAATAATAGAATCATATTCCTCACGTGATGAGTATAACAAACCATTTTCTTGTAACAAGTTACACACTGCACTAAAATCATAATTTTCAAAAGAAGTGAATATGAATGCTATTATAGAAAACACATGAAACCAACCAAGGTAAAATAAGTGAAGAAGAATTTCATTCTTCAAATAACCCATGCATTCACTAGCACTCAAGAGGATTTCAAGTGCGATGAAGAAATATATTAGAATTAAACATTCACAAGAAAAACCAGGAGTTGACTATTATGAAATGCGTCTAATAGACATAATTCCTTCATCCAAATACAGTCTTCAAAATGATCAACTTGGAAGTTACATGCCTTTATGATAGATACACACTCTAAACCTGAGTTAATAACAAGAACCTTGCATGGAGAAGAATCAACTGAAACAGAATCTTGAATCTAATCAGAGACCAAATAATGAAAGTTTGAAATACTATATTTGCAATACCAAGTATATTTCAAGAAGGAATTTACATTGAGTGAAACCATGCTAAGAGAAGAATTTTGAGAGAAAAACCATATTTGACATAGTTTGGGGATCTCACCAGAGTTGCGAGATCCTAACATAACCATTAAGGGAATTTGAAGTGCCTCGACTTCCTTATAAGTCCCAGATTTTTCAAGGATTGTAAAATCGCATTTTGAAGAGTGAACTAGATCATGTATGGTGTAAGGATATCTACTACCACATATTTCAATAACACCACTACCGACCAGATAGAAGCGATGTTTTTCACTAATTTGATTAGATTTTATAACCTCAACAACTAAATTACTCAAGCTAAAAGATTCTTCTGATTGCAAATCTAGAGATGTATGAATTGGAGAAATTTCATGAGAAAGTTGATTGGAGAGTTGTATTCATGCAAAACAAGAGATGATATGGGATGGAAAGGATACTCAATGATATGATTGTTTTCTCTTTCATCATGGATAACCTCACTACCTTGTGTCAAATGAGAAGTGAAATCATCTGATAAAGAACTTGAAGAGCATGGAGTATCTTCATCAGATGTAGATGCATCACAAATAGGAAAGCACAAGGGATAGTGAGATGAAGAGGAAGTTTCCATAAGAACATCTTGTTTCACTTAAATGAATTCCAGATCTAATTATTTCAAACCAACATCTTCTGGAGGAACTGGAAGATCAGTTGGTGCACTTGGGAATTCATCATTATGTACATTGACAGAGCCATCATCATCGTAATGATTGATGCCCAAAACTAAGGATCTAAAAAAAATGGTTTCATTTGATTCACTACCGAGATTAGGAGATTACAAGCCATATAAGAATGTAAGAGCATCATATTGGCATGGGGGAATTTGATAAAGATAAGAAATATCCATAGAAGCTTCAATTTTCTACTCCTTTACTTGTGCAATATGACTTCCTTGTACTAGATTGCAACTTGAACCAGCAACTTGAAAATCAAGAGAGTGTAAAGAACTAATTGGTGGAGCACTGTAATAGCCCTCGTGAAAATTCTATGTAATAAAAATTAATTAAGGAAAAATAATAACCATAGTTGATGGGACACTTATTTGAAGTGGAATGTTATGCAAGACATCCTAGAGTGGGTGTTCATTTGGTTACTAATGGCTAAGCAAATTGGAAAAGGCAACGGCTAAGGATTTGGAAAGGCAAAATGGCATTTTTGGCACATTTATTTATGAAAATAATGGAAATTAGGAGAAAGGGAGGTGAAAGGTTGCAGGTTGCATGTGAGGAGGGAAATGAAAGAAAACAATGGAAAATGAAGAAAATAGAGGCCTCATTCATAAAAAGGCTTATGAGGATCAATACACAAACTTTTGTCAATTCAGTTTGGGAGCTCTCTCTCTCTCTCTCTCTCTCTCTCTCTCTCTCTCTCTCTCTCTCTCATACTCTTGGATACTTAGAGTTTTCTTGGAGAACTCTTGGAGGGTGTGGCATACTTGGATTTTTGGAGAAAGAAGGCAAAGGAATAGTACGAAAGCACAAGAGGACATCGGGATTAGCAGCTAGAGCGGGTTTTTCTTGTAGGTACAATGTTGCATGTATGTTTTTCTCACTATTTTTGGCATGCATGGCATATGCATGTGGATCATTAGTCATTGATCTATCACTAGCATGGAGGATTACCTGGATTGATAGTGGATTTCCTACTCTTTCCATTTCCTGGATAGCCATGGAGATTGTGGGTTTATTTCCTTGTTTTGGTTTGGCTGGTTCTCATGTTTCCTTTATCTTGGGTTGAGTTATTAGTTCCTGGAAGCCCTGATTGGACAAATGCTTTGGAAGCCCTATAACAGCTTGGGTTGATTTACTAGTCCTGGAAGCTTTGGTTGGAACAAATGCTCTAGAGCCCTAGAAGGCTTGGATAGAGACTAATCTGATGATAGTTTTGTGATGTCCAACTGTGATATGGAATCATTGTTTGATGGGTTGAGGTGGATGGCCTTTGGAAGCCCTGGATGGTTTTGGATTGATGTGTTCTATGAGATCCCACATTCATGCTTGGAATATGGCATGTGGTTGAATGGTTGAAGAGATATTTGGCTCACCCATTCTACAGTTGGGTGGAAGGTTGAAGTCCCATCCCGGGTTTGTATTTCGCATCATCAATATGAGGTTATTTCTCCTTGTATTTCTATGAGTATTATATTGGTTTATATGTGGATCATATAGTTGTGATTTCACTAGTATTTTTGCTTCTATTATGATGGTTATGTATGTGAATTATGACAGTATCTATGTATGGATCTCATCATGTTTTTACTTGTAAATGAATGAATAACGTATCTATGACCTAATGGATGAAATGGTAGTTAATGTGTTGAGGCATCAATGTCTCTTAGCGATTCTCAGCTAAGTATGAGACCCCTATGCTTAGATTTGTTATTTACACCTATAAATTACATATTCATGATATGTTTGACGAAATTCCTGTCATGGCTAGTAGGGATCCAATCAAGGTCTTATTCAAGTAATTACATTTGTATTATCATTTGCTTGTTATCTTATTGTTCTGAAGGTTTCATTCAATTTTGGGCAATGACCTGGGCTCTGGGCCTAAAAAAGTGACTCAAATCTCGAGGATGTTGGCACAACACTGAGAAAAATAGTCCCTAGATGCTAGCATGACTTATCATGAGAGCATCTAGAGCCTCCTAGACGTTGGAATTCTTATAGCATGGGAGTGTTCGGGGGTCAAGTGGTCCAAATTTTGAATGGGACCCAAGTGTTGGTTAGCAGAAAGGTTGGATTGGTTCCTGAGGGTCGTAATGTTGATGTTGAAGGTTTGTACAGTGTGTTTTCTTTAGTTCCACTTCCTTAACATGATTTAGGAGGTCAAATCATATCATAATGGCCTCTCGTGGAATGTTTACCCTGGCTGGACGGTTGCTTGGGTAGATGTGGGAAGAGGATGTTACAGAGTGTGGTTCACCCCTCAGACTGGATGGGTTGTGTGTGTAGTTCATGAATTCATGTTGGTTGCATGTGTGTCTCTTATGCTTTCATTCCAAGTGCTTGTTGCATTTCCATGGTGTTGATCATGGTTGTAGTGATATCTCCATGTGCAAATTGATGTTGTTATTATAGAATGCATCATCATGAGTGTATGACTAGTTACATGTCGTTATATGTCACTTACATGTACCATTTGTGTATGCTTGGTTACATGTATCATTCGTGTAATCTTGGTTTTAAGTAATGTTCATTTATGCTTGATTATATGTCATTATGTGTGTGTGTGGTTGATTACGCATTTCTTATGCATGTCAAGGTTTGCATGTGGTCAAGTGTACCTTGATGTAATGGTGGTTGTCGTGCATGAGGTCATGGTATGTGTTGTTGATAAGGTCATGCATTGATGACTAGACCCTAGCTAGAATGATGGTTGCATAGTTATATGCTTATGAGCTATGTTTTATATGTTGTCATGATTATGGTATACATGTATCACGTTGATTTGTTGATCTTGCGAACAAGTTATCCTTCCCGAGCTATACTAAGGTACGTTGGTTTATCGTTATTTGGTTTAGCTAACATGATATACCTTACTAGAAGAAACATCAAATGGCTAGTAAGATGGTAGAATACAAAGACTCTCCCTATGAATCAGATGAATAGTATGGTGTTTTGAATTCTTCCGATTTGGTAGATACACTGAGAATATTAAAGGAAGAAATAAGGAGTTGTAAGGAAGATAATGACATAATCATACAAGCACAGGAGAAACAAGAAGAGGTAAATGTAGTGATACATCATAGTTTGTCAGATTTACAGTGATAGGGGCCATGTCAGATCAGCTATGAGTAGGAAGACATAACTAATGGGGCATATGGTAGTAGGTTTCATGATGGGGTCAGATAGAGATGACACGATTAGAGATGGAAGATTATTGGAAACTCTGGATAGGAGAGGAGATAAACACAGGTACTATTATATTTCTAGTTCAAATAGGCACTATTATCGTCATCTTTATCATCCTTATAGGAGGAGTGATAGGGGATACTTTCCATATGAGTTTAAGAAAGAAAAGACACCTAATTTTGATGGAGAAATGAAGAAACCACGAGATGCAGAGGCATGGTTGCTTGGCATGAGGAAGTTCTTCAAGTTACATGACTATTCAGAGAACATGAAAGCCAGAGTAGCTACATTTAGTCTCAAAGGTAAATTAAACATTTGGTGGGAAGATGTGAAGAATTTCATATGTATGCATGAGGAGGACTTGACTTGGAGTGAGTTTGAGCATCTATTCAAGAAGAAGTATTTATCGGAGAGGTACTTTGATGACAGGGAAAATAATTCTATGAGCTAAAGATGGGATCAATGACATATGAGGAGTACACTAACATGTTCTTATAGCTACTAAGGTATGTGCCTTAGCTCACGAAGAAAAAGGCCAAGATTCATAGGTTCATTAGTGGATTACTGATTGCATTCAAAGACAGGATTGAGTTCGATGAGTCAAAATTATTGGAGGAAACCATTCGAAAGTTAAGGCATTGCTATGAATAATCAAAGCGTAGATCTGAGACTAAGCCAAACTGGAAAAGTAATGAAAAGAATGAAGGAAAATGGGACAGAAAGCGAGAAAGACCTCAAGGTAAATGTAATAAAGAGAATATAGTGTCATCTAAGAATTTCAATGCATCAGATGGAGGACGAGGATTTCGATCTGAGGAGCAAAATAAGGATGCAAGATGGAAGCCTATAGAGTGTTGGACTTGTGGCAAGGATCATCGTAGGAGAGATTATCCACAGAGTCGAGGTGGTAGGCCTCATATATATAGTGCACAGGATGCACAAACTATTGGGGATTTTGGTCAAAGTGTTCCTTGTATCTATGCAACATTGGATAACAAACAGGCAAACCATCAAGCATCTATTCATTGATATGGGTGATAATATTTGTGATAAAGTTATTTCTATTTTTATTGACTCTGGATATAATTATAGTTATGTTATTCTTGACTTGGTGGATAAGTGTGGTTTGAGTAAGGAATTGCATGTAGAATATTGGTTAGTGTAGTTGGCTACAAGTACAAAGAAGCGAGTTCACCATTGGGTAAGAGCTTCTGCATTTGATTTGAATGGTATGCCTGCCATAGCACATCTAAATGTATTATTTTTGGGGTCATACCGTATGTTTTTGGGCCATGGATTGGTTGTACCTTCGTAGAACCAAGATGGATTGTTATGATAAATCTATTGAGTTCTTGGATGACAATGGAGAACCCACAATCTTACAAGGAAAGAAGAAATCCACATTAGCTAGGATGGGAATAGCTATGCAGGAAAAGTGGAGTCCCAGGAAAGAGTATATGTTATTCACAGTGCACATTTCTAGTGATAAAGGTAAGGAAGTTGAGGATGTAGATGTTTTGAGCAGGTACCCAATTCTATGGCAATTTTGGGATGTATTTCCTGAGGACATTACAGAGTTTCCACCACATAGGGAGGTATACTTTTCTATTGAGTTAGTGCCAGGGGCAGCTCCAACATCAAAAGAACTTTACAGGATGAGCATGCCTGAGTGGGTAGAGTTAAAGTTGCAGTTGAAAGAGATGCTTGAAAAGGGATACATTAGGCCAAGTGTATCACCTTGGGGCACACAAGTTTTGTCTATGAAGAGGAAAGATGGTACTCTCAAATTATGCATTGACTATAGCTAGTTGAACAAATTGAACATCAAGAATATGTTAGAAAATTATATATTACAAAGCAATGGAACACATAAAATATTGCAGAAATATAAACACATAAAACGCATAAAACAAGAGAGACACAGATATACGTGGTTCACCCAATTTGGGCTATGTCCACGAAGAAACAGCCAATTCTTCTTTTATTATATTATCGAACAAATTGAAGAGATACAACCTACAATAGATCCACTGTAACTCCCTCTTTTCTCTCAATCTCCTCTCTTTTCCTCACTCAGAATACAGATATATATAGACGCAATACAATTCCCTCATATATAGTGAGGGGTTGTCGTCTAGGGAAAAAAACCCTAAATTAAACATAACTTCTACTGTCAGATCATCTGCCAGATGGACGGCCCATGTGGAGGGGTGTACAGTCTTCCTGGGGTATACATCTAGCTAAAACCTTTGAATACAAAAGATAATCAGGCTCCACACCCAACAATCTCCCACTTGGAGACTGATTATAGCAACTCCCCCACTGCTTTATTTGCTAGACAATGACTCCACTTTGGACCTAGTTGTTTCTCATCTTCTTCATCATACTTGAAGACCAATTGAAACTGAGCAAATTCTCAGTTTCTCCCTGGTGACAACTTTTGTTAACATATCTGCAAGATTCTAGCTAGTGTGTATCTTTTCGAGCTTCAACCGTCCATATTCCAACACTAACCATATGAAATGGTACTTGAGCTGTATATGCTTAGTCTTAGAATGAAATGCAGGGTTCTTTGCAAGATGTATGGCACTCTGGCTGTCACTGTATAACCTGCCCTACTCATGCTTCTTACCCAATTCATCCAAAAACCTTTGTAACCAAATCATTTCTTTACTAGCCTCTGTAGCAGCAACATATTCTGCTTTTGTTGTTGAAATTGCAACAACACTTTGGATTTTTGAAACCAAACTGACAGTTGTTCCACCTATAGTAAATTCATATCCTGTAGTGCTCCTCTTGTTATCTCGGTCACCTGCCATATCTGCATTAACATATCACTGTAGAGCAATGTTTGAACCACCAAAGCATAATGCTTGATTTGTGGTACCTCTCAAATACCTGAGAATCCACTTCGCTGCCATCCAATGTTCTTTTCCTGGATTGTTCATGTACCTGCTTACAACTCCCACTGCATGTGCAATATTAGGCCTTGTGCAGACCATTGCATACATGAAGCTTCCAACTGTTGATGCATATGGAACTTTAGACATATGAGTCATTTCTTCCTGAGTCTTAGGACACACCTCCTTACTTGATTTGAAATGGATAGCCAAAGGTATACTAACTAGTTTTACATTCTGCATATTAAACCTTTTCAACACCTTTTCTATGTACTCACTTTGAGACAATGTTAATTTGTGATTCTTCCTGTCTCTAGTTTTTCTCATACCAAGGTTTGTTTGCAGCACCCAAATCCTTCATTGGCAATGATTTGCTATTTTCCTTTTAACATTTATTTCTGCATGTTAGAACCCTGCTAACAATTCATCTACATACAATAACAATATAATATAGCTACCATCATTTTGCCTTTTGAGATAAACACAATGATCAGAGTGACATCTAGTATAACCTTGTTCAGACATAAACTTGTCAAATTTTAGATACCACTGCCTTGGAGCCTATTTAATCCATACAAGCTCTTGTTCAACCTGAACACTAGTTTCTCATTCCCTTTCACCTCATATCCTTCTGGTTGTTGCATATATATCTCTTCCTCCAAATCCCCATGGAGAAATGTTGTCTTTACCTCTAACTACTCAAGATGCAAATCTTCAACTGCTACTAGACTTAAAATAGTTCTGATTGAAGTAATTTTAACAATAGGATAAAATATCTCATCATAGTCTATACCCTTTTTCTATGCAAACCCTTTCACCACAAGTCTAGCTTTATACCTTTTTCTACCTCCATCTTCTTCCTTCAACTTGTAAACCCATTTATTCTGCAATGTTGTTTTACCTACAAGCAACTTGATTAAGTCCCAATTCTAGTTATGTGCTAAGGAGTCCATCTCTTCTTTCATGGCTTGCTCCCACTTCTTCCTGGTTTCTACCTGCACTGCTTCTTCACAACATTTTGGTTCACCAGAATCAGTCAACAATACATAATATAATGAAGGAGAGTATCGTTCAGGGGGTCTACTTATCCTGGTAGATCTTCTAACACCATTTCAGGTGTTTGAAGTGCTTGATGTTGTTGTGGTTGTTGTTCTGGCTATTGATCATTATGATTTTGAGGCACCATTACTTTTTCTATGATCTCATCAAGCACTTCGTATTCTCTGTTTTCTTTTTCCTGTTTCTTTTCCTGCAGCTGATCCTTATACAAAACCTTTTCATTGAATATAACATCTTTGCTCCTAATGATTTTTTGTTTTTCATAATCATAAAAGTGATAACCAAAACCATTAACACCATATCGAATAAAGGTACATTTCTTTGATTTTACCTCAATATTTGTTCTATTTTCTTTATTACTGTGGACAAATGCTTCACAACCAAAAGTCTTTAAAAAAGAGTAGTTTACCTTTTCACCTGTCCATGCCTCCTCTGGAATACCACCATCCAAGGAACTTGAAGGCCCTCTGTTTATTAGATAAACAGCAGTATCTACAGCATCTACCCAAAATTGTAAAGGCAATCCTACATGCAATCTCATGCATCTTGCATGCTCCATGATTTTCCTGTTCATCCTTTCTAACACACCATTTTCTTGTGGTGTTCTTGGAACTGTCTTCTCTCTGTGAATTCCATTCTCAGAACAGTATCCATCAAACTCTTTTCTGCAATATTCACCTCGATTGTCTGATATGAGACACTTCAATCTTTTTCCTATCTCATTTTCAATCAAAGCTTTCCATTTCTTGAAAATATAAAATACATAAGATTTATTTTGAATACAATAAATCTAGGTTTTCCTGGTTGCATCATCAATAAAAGTAACATAATAATGAGAGACACCAAGAGATGATACCTGAGCAGGTCGTCATACATCTGTATGCACAAGCTCTAATTTTTCACTCTTCTTTTCTTTCCCAACTCTAAGGAATCTGACTCTCTTATGTTTTCCATAAACACAATTCTCACAGAATTTAATTCAACATGCTTCAAACCTGGAAAAAAATTTCTTGAATGAAGAATCTGCATCCCCTTCTCACTCATGTGCCCGAGCCTATGAGGCCATAATGCCGTATCTTCTCCTGTAGAGGTTAAAGCATTAACAAAATTAGAAATACCATTGCATAAATACAATGTACCAACCTTTCCTCCTTTCGCTATTACTAGGGATCCTTTAGTGACCTTCCAGGTTTTATCTTTGAAAGTAGTTACGCAAGCTTCACCTCCCAATTACCCTGTTGAAATCAGATTTTTCTTCAAATCTGGAACATGCCTTACCTCCTTTAATAGCCATTGATTTCCATTCTGCTATTTTATGAAAATTGTACCCATTCGAATGATTTTACAGGGTTTATCATCACCCAATCGAACCTGTCCAAAATCTCCTTGAACATAATCAAGAAAATGTTTCTTATCAGGTGTGGCATGGAATGAGGCCCCTAAATCTACACCCAGGCATCAATAATATTTTCTAATGAAAGAATCAAAGCATTTTGCAACACATCACATGTCACATTCACTTCATGATTAGTTTCTTACTGCGTGTCTCCTTCTTTTCCCTTCGAAGACTTGTAGTCTTTCTTCAAGTGTCCTTTCTTCTGGCATTTCCAGCACACTATCCCTGATCTGGATTTGGATCTACCTTTTCTTGACTTACTGCAGTATGCTGGGCTCTTTCCTCTTTACATTTTTCTTTACCTAGTCTTTGCAGTCAAAAAATTACCTGATGTCTCACCAGAGCTTTTCCGTCGCATTTCCTCGCTAAGGATTGCCCCGACAACATCATCAAACTTTAAAGTACTAGATCCAGAGATAGAGTTACTAATGGCCATAACTAAACCATTCCAACTTTCTAGCAATGAGCACAAAAATAACAGAGCCCTAGGTTCATCATCAAAAGTTACCCCTACAGAACTTAACTGACTTGTAACTGTATTAAAATCATTTAAATGGTTTGCAATAGATCCACCTTCTAACATCTTCATATTAAATAAACACTTCATAAGAAATACCTTATTTGAGGCTGAGGGTTTTTCATATGGTTTGGCTAATGTCGACATTAAACCCTCTGTTGTCATTTCCTTTGAAATATTAAATGCTACCGACGTCGCCAGGCACAGCTGTATTGTTCCAAGTGCCTTTCTGTCAAGAATATTCCATTCTATGTCGGTCATACTCTTCAGCTTCTTTGTCTTTCCACTCAATGGTAGGTACAAATCTCTCTGATATAGATAATCTTCCCTCTGCATCTTCCACAGCTGGTAGTTTTGGCCGTTAAATTTTTTGACCCTAAACCTACCATCTTCCACCATTGCTCCCACTCGAACTAGGAATCCTTCTCTCTGGTGAGTTTATCAGCCAAATAGACCTTCGGCTCTGATACCAATTGTTAGAAAATTATATATTACAGAGAAATGGAACACAAAAATATTGCAAAAATATAAACACAAAAAATGCATAAAACAAGAGGGACATAGATATACGTGGTTCACCCAGTTTGGGCTACGTCCATGCAGAAACAGTCAGTCCTTCTTTTATTATACTATCTAGTAAACTGAAGAGATACAACCTACAACAGATCCGCTGTAACTCCCTCTTCGCTCTCAATCTCCTCTCTTTTCCTCACTCAGAATACAGATATACATAGACGCAATACAATTCCCTCATATATAGTGAGGGGTTGCCTTCTAGGGTAAAAAACCCTAAATTAAACATAACTTCTACCAACAAATCATCCGCCAAATGAACGGCCTGCATGGAGGGGTGTACATTTTTCCTAGGGTATAAATCCGACTGAAACCTTTGAATATAGAAGATAATCAGGCTCCACACCCAACAGAATAGGTATTCGTTACTGAGGATTGATGACTTGTTCAATCAGTTGAATGGAGCAATAGTGTTCTCAAAGATTGATTTGAGATCCAAATATCACTAGGTACGCATCAAAGAGGAGGACATTTATAAGACATATTTTCAGACCAAGCATGGGCATTATGAGTTTGTTGTAGTTCCATTTGGTTTGACTAATGCTCTAGCTACATTTATGTGCTTGATGAATAGTGTGTTGCATCCATATTTGGATAAGTTTGTTATTGTGTTCATTGATGACATATTGGTATATTCTAAAAATGAGGAAGAGCATGTCGAGCATTTAGCAGCAGTGTTGAGGTTGTTGAGAAAGCATCAATTGTATGCTAAGCTCAACAAGTGTGGTTTCTTTCAAACTGAGGTACATTACTTGGGGCATGTTGTCTCCAAGTAGGGCATTGCAGTAGATCCAAAAAACATAAGAGCCATCATGGAGTGGGTAGCTCCTAGGAATGTAGATGAGGTGATATCCTTCATTGGGTTGGTAGGTTATTACAGGAGTTTCTTCAGGAAATTTTCATAGATCACTTATCCTATCACATCATTGTAGAGAAAAGGTAAGAATTTTGAGTGGATAGAGGAGTGTGAGGCTATTTTTTAGTAGCTCAAGTAGTTGTTGACACATGCACCAGTGTTAAATATTGTAGACTCGGACAAAGAGTTTGTAGTATGCACATATGCTTGCAAGAGAGGACTTGGTAGAATCCTCATGCAAGATGGACAAGTGGTATGCTATGAATCACGAAAATTAAATAAGCATGAGTAGAACTACCCCACTCATGATCTTGAGTTGGCAATTTTCATACATGCATTGAAGATGTGGAGGCATTATCTTATGGGAAGGAGGTTTGTATTGATGAGTGATCACAGTGGTTTGTGATATCTATTTGACCAACTGAATCTGAATGGTAGGTATCCTCGATGGTTGGCCACGATCAGTGAGTTCGATTTTGAGGTCAGGTATATCAAAGGTAAAGAGAACAGGGTGGCAAACACCCTTAGTAGGTGGATACAAGTAAATCACTTAGCAACTATGAGCTCCTATGGGACAAACTTACAAGATAGGATCTTGCAGGTAGGTCAGCAGGATGTCAGGCATATGGAGATTATGCACAAGTTGTATTAGAGTACATGTACAGGTACATGTGGTAGTACAGGTACAAGTATAGGTACATTTGGTGGTACAAGTATAGGTACAAGTGTAGGTACACAGGATGGGACTATTGCCTTACAGCAGATGGATTGGTTATATTCAGAGAAAATATTTATGTGCCAGAGAGTAGTGAGCTCAAGAAGGTGACCTTGAGGGAGTTTCATGTGAAACCATGTTTAGTTCACCCAGGTTATCAGAAGACATTGACTGAAGTGAAGAAATTTTATTATTGGCCAAACCTAAAGAAGGATATAGTAGATTTTGTGGCTAGGTGTCTCGATTTTCACCGTGTGAATGCAAATTGTAAGCATCTAGGTGGAATGCTACAGCTGATTGTGATTCCATAATGGAAATGGGAGGTCATTTCCATGGACTTCATTACAGGCTTTCCTAGGACAGTGAGACAGCATGATTCTATCATGGTTGTTGTGGACGGGTTGACAAAGGTTGTGCACTTCATTCCAGTCAAGTCTACATTCTCAGCTAGCAATTTAGCATAGGTATTCACCAAAGATGTGGTCAAAGTGCATGGTGTTCCAAAGAAGATCGCATCAGACATGGATGCAAAGTTCACTTCCAAGTTTTAGAAGGAGTTGTTTGCAGGTTTGGGCACAGAGTTGGCCTTCAGTACAGCTTATCATCCGCAAACTAATGGATAGACAAAGAGGGTCAACAGGATATTGGAGGACATGTTGAGAATGTATGTGATGCATCAGCAATGAAAGTGGGAAGAATATCTTCCACTGGTAGAGTTTGCTTACAACAATGGGTACCAAAAGTCACTGAGGATGAGTGTGTTCGAGGCATTATATGGGGCGGAGTTACAATACTCCCATCAGTTGGAGTGACCCAATTAACAAGGTGTTGATTGAACTAGACATGTTGGCAGACATGGAATAGAAAATGAAGGTAATCAAGAAAAATCTAAAGGCAGCACAAGATAGGAAGAAGAGCTATGTAGATTGGAACTAGTTGATCAAGGAGTTCTAGGTTGGGGAAGATGTGTACTTGTACATCAAACCAAAGAAGAGATCCTTATGGATTTGATTATGTGCCAAGATGGCACCACAGTTTCGTGGACCCTTCAGTATTGTTGAGAAGATTGGGCCAGTAGCCTATTAACTTGTATTGCCTCCAACAGTGAAATTCCATGATGTTTCCATGTGTCATTGCTTAAGAAGTATGTTAAATATGTTGATCATGTGATTGACTGGTCTGTATTGCAGGTGGAACCAGATGGATAATTCCAACCGAAGCCTCAGTGTATATTGTAGAAAAAGATGCTCATACTATGGAACCGAGAAATCAAGTAGGTTAAGGTGCGGTGGAAGCACTTTGGGTCCAATGAAGCTACATAGGAGATGGTGGATCAAATTCAGGCTATGTATCCTTCCTTGTTTGCTGATTGAGGCAAAGCAATTTTGGTATATGTCTTTGTATGTGTTTTGGTACATGTTTTGGTGATGTTTGGCATATGTACATATGTATATGGAAGTGAATACCACCATGACATATGTTATAAATATTCAATAAGTAGTATGGATGTCATGTCATTATGATGTTATTTTTTCTATGTTTTCATGTTGATTGCTTCTCAGTAGGTTGATCATTATAAATATTGCAATGAACTAAGTTATAAAGCTCCATCAGCAATATGTTTTGTTTATAGCAGTCTTGTGGTTATAGGTGTTGCTGAACACCGAGGAGGGTGTCCCCTAAGGGGGAGGGTTTTGTAACAACCCTGGTGAAAATTCCATGTAATAAAAGTTAATAAAGGCAAAATGAGTCAAATCCTTCCTCTTTCTGCACTGTCACTTCTAGCACATTTTCTAGCACCTTGTCTTCCATCAATTTGTCCTCTAGGTTAGGAAACCCCAAAATATTAGGGCTCCTCTTCTTTGGTATAAGGAGGACCTTCTTTGCTGACCTTGGGATACCTTGTAGACCTAACTTCACATCCAAATTGGGCTTCTTATGCTGCTGCCCTAAACTAGTGTCAAGCCCTTCCTACTCATCACACGTGTGACTGTTTCTAGCCCTAGAAATAGTCCTCTTCTTCCTCGGTTATGTCTATTCTTCCTTCACTTGTGAGGCTTCCTTCAATGCTGGAGTAGGATACCTTTATTAGCCTAGTTTCTAGCCCAAACCATAAATGATATGTCACTACACTTTTGTTGTTGATTTGGTCGCGGTCTGTCCCTTACTCCTTTGCATGTGTGGTTGCAGAAACCATAGAAAGCAGCCCCTTAACCTTGTTTTTCTTCCTTCTTGTAACATTGTCCTTGTAGCCCCTTTTCTCACCCTTTCTTCATCCTTTAAGCCTTATTCTCCCTTGCGTATTTCGGAGATGTGAGTGTGTTTCCAAATGAGGAGTGGAAAGCCTCTATTTATAGAGGTTTTTCCCTCCTCCTTCAAGCCGACATGATTGTCCCTAAAGCCAACTTGTAGTTGCATTATATTTCAACATTTATTCATAATTTTTGTTGTTTGTAGACTTCATTGGTACTAGGAGAGGATTTGACCATGCTTGGAGTTATTTCCTTGACCTTGTATGATGACTTACATGATGTAACATGCCCTCAAAGGGTCTTTTCATAATTACATTTTGACTTTGACTCTCTAGAAGCACTTCAAAATGTTCTTAACCTATTTTCAATGAGCAAGAAACTCATTGACAAATAATAAAAAATAATTTCTCTTTTCTTGAATAAGTACAAATATAAAAATTATATTTATGAAGACTGAACCTAGTTACATTTTCTCCAACTTGTATCACCCTCACCATCAAACTTGAATTGAAACAAGTCATGGAGAGACTCATCAGGGATTGAAATTTCACCAGGGGACAAGTTAGAAAAACACCTGGAGAGTATGATTTGAGGATGAGCCATTTTAGATAAGAGGTTCAAAACAGACTTAATGTGCATAGCTTGTCATCTGGCCCTCCTTCTAGCACCATTTTGTTGATGTTGCTATAAATTTATGAAACAAGGGGTTCTCCCCAATGTGGAGTCCTAATTAGACCTCACATCATTTGGCGTAGGAGCCCCATCTAAAGTATCAACAGGTTTCCATGTATCCTTTTAGATCTTCCTTGGCTACAAATATCAGCACAAGAGAGTAATACAAAAGTATTTTTGGATCAGAAAATGAGTATGCATTGTGAAATGTTAAGTTTTGGAAAGTATCGAGGTCCTTCTACTAAAAGGGAAGAGAAAATTGGGCCCTTTAAAGAGAATTAATAGTACTAATCTAGAAAGGCACGCGAGCATACACATAAGAATGAATCATTGATCCACCAGTGAAATAGTTCACAAGGAGGCAATGATTTTTAAAGAAAATACAACACACCTTCAACAAGATAAGTACCAAAGCCATTGAAATAGTTCAATTTCCTTAGTATAGATGAAACAACATACATCACAAATATTCAAATAATAGTCTTACAATATTCATGACATATGCATGAATGCATGTTGGATCAACGAGCTTATGAATTAAGTAAAAGTTCCAAGATACATCAAAACAATGAACATTGCTAGCCCCAATAGTGAAGCATTAGAGTAGTCACTCACTCATCCAAAACAACTATATTCCTCTCCAATGCCTAGTAGGAGGAGCCAAGATGAAAAGTCCTTTGCATGAAGAATGAGGGTGTATATATAACAAATGGGGTGATCATTCACCTCCCTTGTGACTCTTGGACTACCATCATGATTATTTGACTTCTCTATGACCTTTCAACTACAAAATGACTTTTCACATTACAAGTATGACTCTTGGACTTCCACTTTACATTACATTTTTCAATATAGAATTTACATAATCCACAAATGATGTAGCACATGATGACTCCTGACATGACATGAAATGGCACTGATGACATGGCAATGTCAAGTCACTCTTTGTTGATGATTTCTTTGTGTCTTCTTGAAATATGGTGCATGTCCTTATTATTCCTCCTCCTTATGACTTGACGATAAGGATTCTTAAATGTGGTCATGATCTCTCATCTTCTATTGTAATCTGGTGTTCCTTTGTCTTCTCGTCTGTTAATCATCTTGTCTTCTTGAGCTCCATAGGTGTCTTCTAACATGGTCTCCTTTACCTCCATCATCATCTTGTCATGATAAGATAAAATACCTGCAACTAAAACCATTCATGAAAATATGACATCAGCCTAAAAACCCCTAATCTAATAGGTTTCATGAAATCACTTGTTAGGGATGAAACTAGTGACTAGTTGAGTGATTTACTTAGGGACTACGTAGTTCCATAGGCCAAGGTTTAGGACTGAAGCTTGAAACTACAAATGTGTAGTTCAAGATGGCCAGGGTCAAAGTATTATGTAGTTGAGGGGCTAAAGAGCTCAAGACTGGGTCTTGAGGCTTGAGGTTTCCCAAGGCGCAATTCTGGAAGGACAGACTCAAGGAACTATGTAGTTGAGGGACTCAAGGGGTCAAGCTTGGACTTTAGCCTTGAAGTTGCAAATTGCGCAGTTTTGAGAGGCCAAGCTAGGTGACTATACAATTGAGGGGATCAAGAGCTCAATATTGACGCTTAAGGTTTGATGTTTCCCAATGCACAATCCTAGAGGGAGAATAGTCTCATAGATTGTGCAATTCATAGAGTCAATATGGAGGCTTGATGCTTGACACTGCACAATGCGTAGTTGAGGCTGACTAGGAGGCAATGATTGGGTAGTTCTATAGCTCAAGTGTCAAGGTTGGGCACTCTAACTATGTAGTGTGTAGTTCCAAGAGGCAAGGTCATGGCTTGAGGGTTGATATTGTGCAATGCGCAGCTCATGAGGGTTGAGTGAGGTCAAGTTGCCCGGGAGTGGATTTTCCAAGTGAGGCTAAGTGTGGAATCAGTGAGACCAAAGTGAACAAGGACAAAACTTGAGCATGATTAAACACATAGAAAATTTGAAGAGGCACCATCAACCTCTAAGAATATGTGAGCAACATACTTCCCCCAATGTGACAACATTGAGATGACTTTCCCCAAGTGCAACACTAAAGGTACACTTTGCAACGACATTGACGACACTTGTGAAATGGTGCATAAAACTTTGGGAATGAGTGTAAAACATGTCTACGTAAATAGAGGGACTCATCAACACCAAAGTTACCCTTGAAAACAAGACAGAACTCCAATTTACATGATAAGCGACACTTCCCATGCAAAAAGGTGACATTTGTTATATGAAGAGAAAAGTGTGAACAACACTTGCGATATCTGAATGATGGTGAAAGAAATACATGTCAAAGAAAAGATAACATGACAATGACAATAATTAAGGTGAAAGTAAGAGAAAGCGATAGTTAAAAACATATAAGTGACACTCGCAAAAGCGAAGGTGCGCAAAAGCGACATTTTGAAATTTCACCGAAATAGAAGGACAAATGCAACCAAAAGTGAGAATATGTCAATGAAAATGTGCACTAACTATTTATGTGAATTGAACATTTCACGGGCATTATCTCTCACCTTATATTGTAATCTGGTGTTCCTTTGTCTTCTCGTCTGTTAATCATCTCGTCTTCTTGAGCTCCATAGGTGTCTTCTAACATGGTCTCCTTTACCTCCATCATCATCTTTTCATGATAAGATAAAATACCTGCAACTAAAACCATTCATGAAAATATGACATCACTCTAAAAACCCCTAATCTAATAGGTTTCATGAGATCACCTCTTAGGGATGAAACTAGTGACTAGTTGAGTGATTTACTTAGGGACTGCGCAATTCCATAGGCCAAGGTTTAGGACTGAAGCTTGAAACTACAAATGTGTAGTTCAAGATGGCCAAGGTCAAAGTATTATGTAGTTGAGGGGCTAAAGAGCTCAAGACTGGGTCTTGAGGCTTGAGGTTTCCCAATGCGCAATTCTAGAAGGACAGACTCAAGGAACTATGTAGTTGAGGGACTCAAGGGGTCAAGCTTGGACTTTAGCCTTGAAGTTGCAAATTGCGCAGTTTTGAGAGGCCAAGCTAGGTGACTACACAATTGAGGGGATCAAGAGCTCAATCTTGATGCTTAAGGTTTGATGTTTCCCAATGCACAATCCTAGAGGGAGAATAGTCTCATAGATTGTGCAATTCACGGAGTCAATATGGAGGCTTGATGCTTGACACTGCACAATGCGTAGTTGAGGCTGACTAGGAGGCAATGATTGGGTAGTTCTATAGCTCAAGTTTCAAGGTTGGGCACTCTAACTATGTAGTGTGTAGTTCCAAGAGGCAAGGTCATGGCTTGAGGGTTGATATTGTGCAATGCGCAGCTCATGAGGGTTGAGTGAGGTCAAGTTGCCCGGGAGTGGATTTTCCAAGTGAGGCTAAGTGTGGAATCAGTGAGACCAAAGTGAACAAGGACAAAACTTGAGCATGATTAAACACATAGAACATTTGAAGAGGCACCATCAACCTCTAAGAATATGTGAGCAACATACTTCCCCCAATGTGATGACATTGAGATGACTTTCCCTAAGTGCAACACTAAAGGTACACTTTGCAACGACATTGACGACACTTGTGAAATGGTGCATAAAACTTTGGGAATGAGTGTAAAACATGTCTACGTAAATAGAGGGACTCATCAACACCAAAGTTACCATTGAAAACAAGACAAAACTCCAATTTACATGATAAGCGACACTTCCCATGCAAAAAGGTGACATTTGTTATATGAAGAGAAAAGTGTGAACAACACTTGCGATATCTGAATGATGGTGAAAGAAATACATGTCAAAGAAAAGATAGCATGACAATGACAATAATTAAGGTGAAAGTAAGAGAAAGTGATAGTTAAAAACATATAAGTGACACTCGCAAAAGTGAAGGTGCGCAAAAGCGACATTTTGAAAATTTCACCGAAATAGAAGGACAAATGCAACCAAAAGTGAGAATATGTCAATGAAAATGTGCACTAACTATTTATGTGAATTGAACATTTCACGGGCATTATCTTGGTGGACTACGATAGGAATTTTCAAGCTTGCATGAATAAATTCACTCATGAATTCGTTACGGACTAAGCATGTGTGAGCAGGTGACTTCAACACTTACAATCTAAGAAAGCATCTCAAAGCCTTAATTGAGTATCAATCGACAAAAAAGTGACTACGGAAATATCGATCGCAAGATCCACAATAGGCTCCAGGTTTCAAGTATAGACAAAATTTTGGAGGGTGTTTGTCACAACAACAACAATATATATATTATATCTATATACTATAATATATATATATATATATATCATATCTATATATATATATGAGATTATATAGATATATATGCTCGAATATCATATAACTTCAACATGGTTGCTATATTACTTACGATTGTTTTGAAATGGTATAGGCCTATTTTGAAGTTAATTTTTCAATAAATCATCATTGAAAGTTTGGTGAGGAAAAATGTCACATAACATTCCTCAAGGAGGCCAACAAGAAGTGATATCAGCATCAAGGGCTTCAAAAGATTAAAAACGTTATTGCCCTTGTAGAAGATGTAAGGGCTTGAAGACAAGGAGACTTCTAATAACAACTACTAAAATGCATTGTAGAGACTATGGACACACTGAAGGCAGGCATGAATATCATCCATTAGTAAGTTATTCATTATATGTATTTGTATTGTAAATATTTTTGTAAATGTTTATATGGATATTATATTTTAGGTTGTATGTATTTGTATTTTAAATTATATTTTTTTTTCAATTGTAAATGTTTATATTCTTTTGTGAGATATTTGACCTATGTTGTCATCTTGATATGGAGAAATAATATTTGATTATTATGGTTAGGGTCAATTAAGGGGTTAGGTCAAGTTAGTGGTTAATTAGTTTATGGGTTTAGGGATAAGGGGTTATTGTTTAAGGGTTTAGAGGTTAGGGGTTAAGGGCTTGTGGAATGGGGTTAAGATATTAGGGGGTTAATGTATGTTTAGGGGGTTAATTAGGACCTAGAGGATTTAGAGGTTAATGGATTTTTAGGGAGAAATATTAATATTTTTTTTAATTATATTATGCACATTTAAAATGTTATGTTCCTAACCACACTCTCATAAAATAGACTATTTCTCATTATTTAAGAAAAAGGTATGCGACACAAGCCTTGCACTAAGTGTTTCAAAATGTTTTACTAGGGGACAATGAACTCTTTAAACCCCAAGTGATATAGAGTGAATAATTATATATATATAAATTCCATTTTTGTGATAAATAAAGGGTCTCATTTGTTGTAAATTGTGAGAAAACTTGAAGTAATATCAAAGCTATAATAGTTCTAGGAAAATGGTAGATTAATCAAATATTTGATAAATCATTAATGGTTATTTTTTCGAAATTTAACTTACTTATTGTCACTTATGCAAGGTAGAACATTCCATTTTGAATGTCCTTTAAAGTAGGCACATTATTTTTTTTTTCTATATCTAACATTTACTTACCGCTAAGTATAAAGGAGTGAGTTTTTGACATTTTGGTCAAATCAACTAAGTAGTCAAAAAGAAAGAATACCACATTTTGTGTGGAAGGAGAGATTGAAATTGTTCCTTGGTAAAAAAAGGGTTTCCTATGAGAATTAATGTCTTTAGTAGGTTCCCTACCACCTGTCTAAAGAGAAAGGGGGATCCTACCTAATTCTCTTACATATGATACTGATTTCAAAGTTTATAAGTGAAAACTTCTTATGAAAATACAAAATAAAATGAAACTAATAAGTTAGATCAACAAACATACTGTTGCCTTGATTTTGATGAGATAACCTAGAAAATATTAGACCTACCTATTTAGGAGCAATGATGTAAAAGATAGGAAATTAAGAATAAAAGGGTATATAAATAATAATTAGAGACAAACACAAGACCAAACAATAAAGAATAAGAAAGACTTATCTTCCTCTTGTACATTCCTAGACCCATCTAGCCACCAACTAATTTTAGTAGTAACTTTAATTGTGACAATACCTTTCATATAAGATTAAAAGTCCACATCCTCTTTAGAAATATTTTTTAAGTAAAAAACGAATAACAAATATAATATAATATCCACTCTCCACTTGTCATACTCGAAGATTTGAGAGGAATTGGGGATAAAATACATTTTGTGTCCTTTCCCCTCTCATTCTCTTTTCTTATGTAAGCCATTATGAACAATATTGTAGTATTTACCTTGAGGTTTTCCCTCTTGAACTTAGTTGATATTGTTTGGATTCATTTGTAATATTGTTTGAGTCTTTTACTTTGAGAAAATTTGCAAATATGATGGAATGAAAAGGGTTTGATGATTTTCAAGTGATTATTCCTAAAAAAAATTCAACATAATTTTAAACATCTTTCTAAATTACACAAGCTTCATGATCTCACTAACTTGTTGTATTTGTTTCTTTCTCTCACACAAGCTCATGGTTTCTCACCCATCTTCTTAAAAGTTTTGGTCTCTAAGTGAAATCAAGAAATAATATGACATTATAATGATGAATGCAAAATAAGATCAATATGTTTTTTATTATGGTTGTGACTATATATATCAGAAAGTGTCTCTCTTCCTACATGTCAATAAAAGTAACATCTTTCCTAGATTTTTTCAAGATTTTCTTAATTATAATCTTGATAAATTGCACAAACATCATCATTTATTTGTTTTCTTTGTTTCTCTCTCTCACCTAAGTTGTCTTTTTTTTTATCTTTGTTGTCTTTGTCTTCTTATATTACATTTGTAAAAATTTATATCAACATTTAAATATTTGTTATATATACTAATATTACTTTGTTGATTGTAATTTTAATATTATGGGACGCTTAGGGCATTGCTCGATGAGGAAGACGAAGTTGTAGTAAAAGCGCTTGTTCAAGAAAATGGAGCAAATATTGAGGATCAATATAATGATCCTATGGAAGAAGATGATGATGTTGATAATGCATTTGAATAATATGGGACAAATAGATTGATCTAGGATACATTTAATAATGTTTATATGGATGATGATGGCAACCAGTGTGATGGTCGTGCTTTTGATAAACCTGTACTTGAGAGGACATTTGAACCTCTTTATGAATGTTAAAAAACATCTCTTCTCTCTGTTGTATTGTTGTTGTTCAACTTAAAGGTGGTGAATGGTTTGTCAAACACATGTGTGACACAACTCCTAAGTTATGTAATATATTTTGTCACATTAATTAGTAGTATATACTTGATAAATCAATTTGTTTCCTTTGTCTTTAATGTAATTAGTATGTTGATCATCATTTAATTAATTTATAACATTTGCATGAAATATGTATGATTAATATTGTTTAGTACATTAACCATAACTACTATTTCTCTATGTTGTAGATTGTTAGATGAATTCTTGTTGCCACCGTCAAATGGTTTACCTCGTACATACAGAGATTTACATCCCATTATGAAATATATTGGAATGGAGTGTTAATTTATTCATGCATGCCCTGATGATGATATTATCTATTATAAAGAACTTGCATTGAAAGATGAATTCCCAAAATGTGATGAGAGTAGATATCAAACTGATAAAGTAACAAAAAAGGTGCCTCGCAAGGTTCTTCGTTATATTCCCATAATTCCATGTCTACGACAATTGTTCAACTGCAAAAGCATAGCATAACTTATGGATTACCATGCAACAAATAAAAGTGAAGATGGTGTTCTTTGAATGCCTGTAGATGGATCTGCATTTAGGAATACAGAGGAAAAGTGGCCAAAGTTTAAAATGGAACCTCATAATCTTAGGCTTTCATTAGCAGTTGACGGTCTCAATCCATTTGGAGAGCTCAAATATACTTACTCGGTGTGGCAGAATTACTATCCTTGCTTCAATGTGTCCCTCAAAATGATCATTAGTAGAAAAAAGGAAAGAGGGTCACTACCTATATTTCATCACATGCATAGTTGTATTCATTTGAGTCACATAAGACTGAAAATTTTCAATCCCAATTTTTTATTACTGTAGACCTATGTGTTGGTGTTTCCTCACCAGAAGGAATATAAGAAATAGTGTTCACTTTCCCAAATCGTAAAAATCATGTGAAACTCCTTCCTTCGTTTTCAAGGAAGTTAAGGGTACCTTAACTAGTTGACTATAATCCTCCTATTAGTTCTAGCACAAGCTCCTCATAAAAAGTTCTATCTATGCCTATGACTTTATTTGTAGCTAATGACTTCTCCATCTCAACTATTGCATTATTTTCTTGAATAATGTCTACTTAAAATGAGTCCAACAATATAAATATCATTAAAATGATTCCCATCTACCCCAAAAATAGTGATAGATCATATTATGAGGCCAACTTTTGGTTCTACACTAATTTATCCAATGATGCTAGTAGTTTGCCCTCTTTGGATCCTTTAAAAAGCTTTAAATCTATAGTACCATGTTCAACAAGGCATCTAATAATTGCCTCATAAAAATCATATACATCAGTCCCTAAAGCAATGCTACTCTCATCATCACTAAGATATTGCATAATATTGTCATCATAGTCTTCATGATAACCTTCATTTGTGTGGTTAACAGGGCTATATTTTCCAAATTCTAAGCATAAACCTTAATTTAGAATAGTACATTGATCACGGGAAGATATTTCAATATTAGGTAAACAAGAATACTTTCCTTTTCTAAAGTTTCCAATAGCTCTAAATGGATGTAATCAAAATTTCTGGTGTCTTGAGCTACAATTCTTGAGAAATATTTCACTCGAAGCTTTTAGAGAAGGTATATTCTTCAGAATACAAGAGTTTCTAAGCCAACCTTGTGGTTCATACCCTAAAAAAAGTAGAAATTCATCATGGCATCTTCATGTGCTTTTTCAAATTTTGAAATACGCCTCACTATCCTATAACCCTATAACTATTTCTAATCACCTAACCATATATACTAATGAAATATTAATATTTAATATCCTTTAAACAATACTAATATATAAAATATAATATATATTTTATATTTTGTATTTATATATAATATATAATATATAATATATATATAATTTATAATATATAATATATATTATATATGATATAATAGGTATATGAGTTATTTGGCATTAGAGA
Source organism: Pinus taeda (assembly GCA_000404065.3). NCBI lineage: Eukaryota > Viridiplantae > Streptophyta > Pinopsida > Pinales > Pinaceae > Pinus > Pinus taeda. The sequence continues at coordinate 205,112 of APFE031307406.1, read as the reverse complement.
ATGATTTGAAAAACCAAAAAGCAGTATAAACCCTAAATCAAACATAAACCCATCACGGAGCAGAGCATTAACTGTGCAGGGGTGTTCAAGTAGCGCACGAGGGCACAAGGGCATTTGATAGCATGAGGGAAGGTGGTCATGGCATGTATGGGTAGGTGGTGGCACAGAGGCACAGAGGCACAGAGGCACCAAAAAATATCACAACAAGGTCTTATCTTTTTTTCAATGAAGGCTCCCTCTTGCTATTGTATATATTTGGACATCATTCGGTGATTTCTTCCACTCATTGAATGTAACAATAGATTCTTTAATAACAAGTAGAAACGCATGTATGGTGGGTCGTATAGGTAGTGAAACCTAGTTGTTATTCCATCTTGGTCCCGTATAAATCTTTAACCTCTATGATGCCCTAGCTTCTTCTCTAAAAATGGGAAATTTATTGGAAAAAAACACAACTATTCATTCTTCTAACCATTCTCAGTTTCACACAACATAGCATAGATCGATACTGTAGCATTCCATTTCGATATATTTTTGGTATGATGTACAATAAAATGTAACAAGTTGTTGCCTTGGATTTGAAGATTTTAAGTTGCGGGCTTTGATTTCATGTTAAACTCTTCAAGAAGACAAAGGCGGGGGGAAAGAGGTTTTGTTCATCCATGAAAACTACCGTTCTCCTCCCACAAATAATTGTCATCCATGAAAACCACAAAGTCCTCCTCCCACAATTTTCAGCCAATGAACCAATAGTCAATCTAGTAGTAGAATTCATCCCTTCTCTCAAGGAATTTTTGGGTCAATGGCAATTGTCTGAACAAAATTATTTCCTAGAAACTTGGATCCAATGGAAGCACTCTTTGTTGGATTTTCCCGTCATTCGGTTGCCTACTTGGGTCTATATCTTCTCCTCACTATTTCTTTCTTCTCTCGAGCTGAAAACTTGGACCTCGAGAGGGCTAGTTTGAATTCTTGTAAGCTCTGTTCGAGAAACATGGAATTTTCAGTGGCCAACAACTACTCTAGTTATAATTCAACACAAAAATGGTTAAGAATGATAATTTTTTATGTTCAGAAGGTCAAGTCTAGTCCAACAAGCTCCAAACTAGTTGAAGGTCTCTGTAAAAGTTAAAAAGATGTTGCATTTGTGAGATCTAATGCATTTATTTATTGTGATTTATTGTTTACAAAAAAAAATCATTCTTGGTTTCACTAACCTTGGTTGTCATTATAAAGAGCCTCTCATACCTGTCACCCCTTTTGATGCCTTTGCCTTTCTACATCCATTAGACAAGAACTATTCACGACTTATACCCACTCCGTTGTCATACTAGATCTCACCTTTGGACAATTGCGGGTACCTTCATTTGAAGAAATAGAGGCAATAAGGTTTCTTTAGACCGAACATAGACAAAACTCTTGTTACTAGCATAAGTAAGATCTCTCTAAATGGGAGAGCAATAATCAATGAGTTATCTTGGTGGACATATAGCCATTACTCGCACCACTTTCCTAAGCTCCCTCATTTCAAAGATGCCCTTATGGCTTATCCCGCAAACCTAACTACACCCCCTATCACACTTGTATTAAGACCTAGACCTACATTCTCCCTATAGCACTTAATCAAGGATGGTAGCAAGGAAAAAAGGAAAAAATTGATGTCATCATTAGTCAAATATTACTTTGTTTGCACCGAATCATTTGTGGAAGTAGATTTTGAAAGTACATACATTTTTTTAACAAATATATCCATGAGGCACAATGCCTATTTATGCATGTACATAATGTTGCCAGTTTGAAGAAGTACATATCTCGGTTTACATTAATTATTTCAAAAATCATCCCCTTTGGAGGTGATACCTCATATGTAAATTTTATCCATGTGGGTAATATACCATGTTTGGATGAGAATAAAAATTAGTTTTATAACTTGAATGGAGAGCTTCTAATACATATTGATGGAACTGGATTTATATTTGAATATTTGGATTCACAATGCCCAAAAAATTATTTTGAAGGAAAACATTTAAGCAATCAAATTTCAGAGGCCTGGCCCTTGCTCATTCAGTGTCATATTTTCTATAATGGCTATGAATTCAAAGGAACATTTATTCTTAATAAATATATCCAAGTAAAATGATCCATTTTCGAGAGTCAGTGATCAAACTTGAAAGAGATGAAAATTATGTTTGAAACCTAAGTATCAACTCCTTGGAAATTTGTGGAACCAACTATAAGTCGAGCACAACATCCCTTTCAAGACCTTTGATCGCATTGATTACTTATGGAGGGGTTCCAAAAAAATTCTTCATTGATCTTGTAATCGATGTTATAGAAAAAATTTAGAATGGACTTCAAGATGAAACAAAAGCTTGGAAAGTTTTAAAGCAATATAGAGATTTAGATGATGACCGCATATGTCTTATAATGTTGTCATGTGGAATTCCTTTGCATGAATGAATTCTTATTGGATTGACCGGAACCATCCTTGGGGTACCATGAATGAAATGTGAAATAGGTATCTAGCATAAGAACATGCTCCTAGGGGTGATGTAAGGGAAAATTTATTGTTAGCTATAGACATAGAGTTGATTGGAGTTTACCCAAACCCAATTCATTATATAGTCCATTGATGCCGATAGGAAAGAGAGAGGAAAAGTGTATAAGCCCAACAACTAGCAAAATATTGTCATGTTAATGGTAAAATAGCCTAATAAATAAATATAAGGTTAGTCTATGTGTTGCATTTCTAGTACTTTTATGTGTTTCATTTCACATGGTATTCAAACATTCATGATCATTTGATTTCCAAGACTTGTATCAATTTCACTTGAATGAATCAACTTATCTATGTGAAGTCATTTTTGGCTCTGCTTGATCTCGTTGACTCAATCATAAAATACAAGCTCCTAAGGACCTCTTGATCAACTCAGAGCTTTATTGAAGTGTTTATTTTCTTATTTCCATAATTGGTGTAGTCTTTATCTATGATTAGTCATATTTTTCATTTATAGTATGATTCACACTTATTGTGCCTCTTGTTCTCATGTTTGGTAGCTCATTAATAGTATGGTTTTTAGGCATGATATAACTAAATGAAATATTCACTATGCATATGATCAACCTTCCTTCCAGGATTATATGAATCCTATATTCCAAACATTACTTTAAACATGCATTATTAACCTTTCACACAATCATCTAATTATTTGTATCCTACAATGAGTTTGCAACTTGACTGAATGCATTCCTTCATCCTTATCAAAGTGTTGTTTCTATACAATATGGAATATATATTGATCCTATCATAAAGCCTCTTCCAAGAGCCTTCTAAGATGATGACTCTTATAGGATCATGATGATCCATATTAACAAAATGACTTCCTCTAACATAATGTTAGACAATGTATGGATGAATAATTATGCAAAATGGTCCCCAAGATTTTTATTCTTAAAAGACTAGATGATTTCAAGTAACTCAACCAAGTATACTTTTAAACATGCTAATATCATATGCTTCTATCCATGATGCCATACTAAATCAAGATGTTGCATGCTATTTAGGGCTCTTCTAGTCTTTTGTCCTTTCCAAGGCAGCCTGTAGCAGCTACTGCAATTTTGGACTTGAGGTAACCCTAAACATCCATATAAAAATAATTTATATTTCTTTGATACAAGTGCCAAGATATAACATGATATTTTTATATAAATTGAGACATGTCAGAAGTAGTTTTCTTATTAGTATAATGATGAATAATTATGGATGAATTTCTTGAAACAAAGTTATTGATCAAATGAGAACTATTACCTCAAAATGAGAACTCTAGCCCAAAATCCCCAAAAAACATGAAAAAACAACCCAAAAATGAAAAGTGTGTATGTCAAAATAATGTTTTAAGGGTAAATTTTCAACATCTTTTTAAAATGGTAGTAAAACCAGATTTTTCTTTTTACAAAAAATATGTAAAAAACACCCTAAGAACAAAAATCGTTGATGCTAGAACAACAACAAAAAGTTTGGATTACAATTTCAACACTTTTTAGCAATGGAATTAAAGATAAAAATATCAAGACTTTGAAAAACCTTAAAATTCCAACAATTTTCGGACATGATGTTAAAGATAAATATCATGTCTCATAAAAGCCTTAAAATTCCAACAATCTCCATCCATTTCATTAAAGATAAAATATCATGACTCTAAAAAATCATAAAATTGTAATTGTTTTCAACCATAGCATTAAAGATAAAATATCATAACTCAAAAAAACCTTAAAATTTTGACAATTTTTCAACCATGGAATTAAAAACATTAAGTTTTCAACATATTTCAACCATGACATTATGGTCAAATTATATCACTAAAACATTTTTAAAAAATGAACACCTAAATGAAAGATTTATTATTCCAAAAGTAATTTTTATTTTAAAGGCAAAAAAGTATAACTCTTTTCAAATCTTAGCCTAAGAGAACTTATCCCATTGCAACAAAACCCTGAAAAACAACCATCAAAACGAAGTGCCCCTTTTAATGAGGCATTAAAATTGCAACATTTTTTAAAACTATCTTATACCAAATGATAACAATAAATAACATCATGGCAATATCACTGTATAATTTAAAAGTTCAACATCAATTTCTAATATTTTTTTACTTTTAATCAAAATATCAACTTTGGTAAATTGAATATAACATAAATTATTTATGTAAGTCATTGTTGCATTGTGAATATTCTAAACAAATGAATTCTTTATAATCAAAACATATCATCCGGCAAACATAGAAATGACTCATAACTTCATGTAAGATCATATGGAAGTCAAAATATTTATTTCAAGTTACTATGCAAACATCATTTACATAAAATGTCTTAGACAATTATTCAAAACCACTCATAGGTTCTGGCACACCATCAAAATCCACAACATCTTCAGATGAATGACTCAATGCAGATAAAGATGACCCGTATTCTTTTCTTTCATCAACTAGTTGTTCCCCATCTAAGTCAACATGCATGCCCACCATTTCAAGTTTCAAAAGTCTTATAGATCTATGACTAGGATCCGCAGACTCCCATCTTAAAACTATTTCTTTTGATAGCAACTTCTTCAAAATATCTATGGTTTTAAAGTGAAGAGTTCCTCTCTTTGTTAAATTGAAGTCATAAACAAGTATTTCAACATCCTCCAATTTTAAGAGGTTTATGCGGCAAAGATTTATGTTTGTACCTTTTTTGTTTCTCTTTCTACCAATTTGTTTATCAACTACCATCTATGACTTGTACACACCATTGAATAGGTGGGTATTTGTGGCATACCGATGTACTTCAACAGTTGTAATATCTTCATTTTATTTAATTACCTTTATAACCTTAGCAACCCATAACGAATAGCCATGTGGATCTCCATATGTTAACACTGTGATCATGCAACCCTCCTTAAAATATTGCACAGAACCCCTGTAAAGGTCTTCCATGGCTTCACATTGTGCACGTGATATTCTAGACCCAATACACATTTATCTTTCCTATACCTATGGAGAATTAATAATACCTTGATATTGTTGTTTCTCAACAATGTGTCTTTCCTCGTGTTCATTTGGCATTTTTTGTGGTCAAATAAATGGAGTCTTCAAAAGTATATCTTGATCTTTTGATCTTGAAATGATATCACTTTGATTATTGAAAAAAGACTCCCACCAAAGTGAATCAGAAACATCAAAGTATTCATATGTATCTCTAATATATTTTTTAATTTCTTCCAAGCATTCAAAATAATTTATATCTCTTGTATGCCTTCATGCATTATGGAGTTTAAAAACTTATTGTAATAACACTATATTTGATGCAAATATTGGATGATATAGAATGAAATTCAAAAATGCTAAACCTGATGATGACCCCCATTCTGAAATAGTTGAATACTTCTTTCCCTAGATAAGTATTTTACCGTCAATTTTTTTGATACGAAAATGATGTTGGAAGCTATTTTCATTAAGTTGTTCAGCGAATTTCTCCTCACCATATGATCCCATAATAAACCTTCACATGTCAACAGTTTCGTCCAACACATGAAAAACAGGCTATGGAATGTATGATTTCTTAATACATTCAACTAATGATGATGGGATCCCAACATCCTTCCTCTTCAATGTTACTGAAAAAAGACTGAATATCTGATCAATATGGTCATGAGTGTTCCCAAAAATAAGGAAACCAACCTTTACATTTTGAAAAATTCCTAATCCAACAAGCATTTTTAGATTTCCAAAAATAATTTAATTTTTGTTTTCACAACTATTGTTGTCTAATTACAGATACAAAACTTTAGGAAGATTACCACACTAATGAGAAACCACATCATGAATTACGGTTATGGTCATATTTGCATCATTATGAATATTTGGAGTTGTGAAGTAAAACCTTGGCAACATTTTCCTATTAAAGACCACACAACCAACCAAGTGAAATTGAATAAAATTTTCCTCCTGTAAACTTTTTTGGTATGTGAACAAAATGTGGTAGAAGTGTTTTATTTTGGTCCATACCATCAATTATCAAACCCAAATATTTATTTGGATTATCATAACACTTCTTTTGATGCTTATACATTTTTTTTCTTTCACTTGTTTTTTTAATGTGATGCCCTTGAACTAATTTGACAATGGAATCTGCACATAACATAAAATAAACCTATTAATAAATATATTTTCATAGTTGATAACTATCCAATTTTTAAAAAGAATGTTATGAATGCATACCTCTTTATGCCCCTCGACATTTATCCTTTTTTTATTTAATAGAAGCATATGTACTACAAACCCCCATCCTTGTCTTCTTAGGAATATGAACATTGTTGAATTTGTTCTTCCATATCCTTGTAAAATATGAATATGTAATAAAATTACCATCTCCTTCAACACCTTCTGCATATTCTTTGTATAAGTTGTTTATTTCTCGTCTTGAGAAATTATCTAGAATATGTATTGTGTCTTTATTTGGCATACACTCTCCATGCTTTGAAAAGAAGTCTTGCATCCATGACATTGTAGTATTTGCTAATGTTCCAACCTCTTGTCTATGAAGTACTTTTGAATAAAATGTGGGATATTTTTCCAGTCCCGCTAGGATTCTTGACAGGCAAAAATTACCAATTGAATGAAACATTTATAAACCCTTCCTATAGAGAAATACATTCCCAAATGATAATCATAACCTGCCAGTGTAGATTGCATGTAACCCACTAAATATGAATTTTAAATGATTTTATTAATGGACAGATATCTCTTCATTTTATCCAATGCAAACTTGAAATCCATATGTTTCAAGCAATCCTTTTGAAAACATTCACTTGAAATCAGATCACAAATATAACTTCTTCTTGTGATATATTTTGTCCTAACCCTTGTATAACTAGAATATCTTGGATTGATATGAAAAAGTCTACTCCTACTCCTACTCCTAGATACAATATTTGCTTGCAATGTATCCATCATTTCATTCTAACATTTTCATCATTATCAGGAGGAATATTATCCTCACTATGATCATTCTAAACATACTTAGGAAATCCATCGCCATCATTGCTTGGAAATATTCATTACCATCCTCACTTGAAAGAAATTCTTCACTACCATCATATGCGCTTTTAAAATCCCAACTCAGACGAAATTCTTCACCATTTTCATCTTTGCTTTTGAAATCCTCAATTGGAGGATTCAATTCATCATCATCATAAGTGCCTTTGAAACGTTGACTCAGATAAAATGTATTATTCACATCTGTGACTCTAAAATTATCATTTGCAAGAAATTCTTCATTCTCCCCTTTATCATTGGTGTTCTCATAATCCTTGGGATTACTACTAAGTGGAAAATATGACTCTCTATTCATATTCAAATTATTAGTTGCAGAAAATTCTTCATCCTTCCCTTCATCATTGGTGCTCTCATCATCCTTAGGATTAGGACTAAGTATAAATTTTGACTCTTTATTCATAGCAAAATTATAATTTGCAAAAAATTCTTCATCCTCTCTTTCATCAGTGATTCTCTCTCTTTCATTAGTGATGCTTTCATAATCTTTAGGATTAGGACCAAGTGGAAAATTTAACTCTCTATTTAATGGAATTTCTTCATCTTTCCCTTCGTCACTGGTGATCTCATAATCCTTACGATTAGGACTAAGTGGACTTTGACTCTCTATTTACTAGGAATTCTTCATCCTCCCCTCCCCTTCATAAGTGATTCTCTCATAATCTTTAGTATTAGGACTAAGTGGAAAATTTGACTCTCTATTTATTGGAAATTATTCATCCCCCCCTTCCTCAACGGTGCTCTCATAATCCTTAGGATTAAGTCTAAGTGAAATTTTTGACTCTCTAGTTACTGGAAATTCTTCATCTTGCCCTTCGTCAATGGTGCTCTCATAATCCTTAGGATTATGACTAAGTGGAAAATTTGACTCTCTATTTACTAGAAATTATTCATCATGCCCTTTGTCAGTGGTATTCTCATAATCCTTAGGATTAGGACAAAGTGAAAAAATTGACTCTCTATTGACATGAAATTCTTCGTCTTGCCCTTCATCAATGTTGCTCTCATAATCCTTAGGATTAGGACCAAGTGGAAAATTTGACTCTTTATTCATAGTGAGAGAATTATTTTTATATTCATCAATATGAATAGAGTTGTTACTTGACGAAGATGTTGATGCTCTAGAAAGAAAAACTTCACTATCAAAAGAATCCATGACTTTCAAATAGAAGATGTTGAATGATATAAATGCACTCTCTCCCAATGACAATTTATAGCTTAGAGATTGAAAATTTGCCTCTAAAGCTTCACCCCAAAAAAAATTGCCAAAACATTTCCCTCCAAAGTTTCCCCCCAAAGACTTTTGCTGAAAATTTTCCCTCCAAAAATTTTGATTTAAATATTTCCCTCCAAAACTTTCTTCTAAAATTTATTTGAAAATATTCTACTAAAATTTTGTTCTTGAAAATTTTGACCCTACTTTCTATTCAAAATTTCCACAGAAATTTTCCTTTAATGCATTCATTCGAAATTAAAATAAATATTTTACTTAAATTATTTAACATTAACTAGGTAACTAAATTATTTTTATAATTTTTTTTTTATTTTTATCTCACATTAATAAAAGTTAATCTAAACCTATAATATTAACTATATATTATTTTTTGTAATTTTAATTTTAATCCCAAATTCAAGAAACACTAAAGTAATCCCACAATCTTTGCTATATATTAACTTTCGTTGTTTCTATTCCTCACATAACATCAAATATTCTGGATTTCGTTAAAAAGTTTAGAATGATTTTGCCAAGAATTTGTATTTCAAAGGTTAATTTTCCTTTCATTCTGACCATTTCAAGAGGATTTTGGGGAAAATCTATTTTTAATGGTTTTATGCACCAAAACTAATTTTTTTTATTGTTTTTGTTTTTTTTGGAATATTTATTTTAATATCATTAATTAAAGGAAAAACCACATTAAAAAAAATTAGATTTTTATAGGAAAAAAACACTCAAATTTGTAGGATTTTTAGGAGAAAAGATAAGAAAAATCATATTTTTTATAGCTTTCAAATGAAAAAAACCAGTGTTCAATTTTTTTTTAATTTGTCTTGGGGGTATTTCAATTCGTTGATTCAAATTTTATGAAATCATTAAAACAAGACAAGCCCAGGTTCAAATCCCCCTAAGGTAATTGATTTATAGCAAGGAAAACGGGTCGTAAACCCCCAGAGGTTCACAAGTAGTTATATGTCAGGCGGGCTACTGGGTTCCACTAGGATACCCAAAAAAAGTTTACAAAATTGTGTCTAGGCATGCCCTCGGCCCAGTGGGCTCGCTTGTGGAGCTTCACCTTAGTGAGCAAATGAGGGCCCGCCTGGGCACAAAATTTTTTAATTTAAAAAAAAAAAAAAAAAAAAAAAATATATAATAATAATATTTATTTTTTTCCTGTTTTATTTTAAAATTAAATTTAAGTGATTTTTTTTAATTAAATTTTGAAAGACTTTTTAATATTTTAATATTTGTTTTTGGTTGTTTTATTTTTCAGATTTTGGAGTGTTTTTTTTTGTATTTTTTAATTAAATAGGAGGAATATTTTTAAATTTTTTTTTGTTTTTTTAAATATTTTTTTTAAGCTAACTTATATATTAATATTATATATATATATAATATATTATATATATATATATAATAAAATATATATATATAATATATATAATATAATTATATATATAAAGTCAAGCAACTAGCCCATCAAATACATTCAATATTATTTTAGAATGCAAGAATGCACGAGAAATAAATCAAACAAAATTAACATGGCATGTTAAAGATAGAGAAAGCAATGAAGGTGTACATATCTATCTATATTGTGGTATGATTAACTTTGGTGAACTGTATGAAGTGATGGGTAAAGTACAAGACATATGTTTGGTGTTGAATACAGACATTGTTTATGTTCTTACAAAATTGCCCAAGACACGTGAAAAGGTTAGATATCTTCTGTTAAAGGTAAAGCATGACACATATGAAGAATCTACAAAGTTGTGTGAAAAAATCACAATCAACATTGCAAATAACATTGTAAGTATGCGTATTTATATTTATGTGTTATGCATTATTGTAAGGATCATTATATTTTTATTTATCATTGACATATTATATTTTGTTTGATAGTATTTTGTTGAGAGCATTTCAATGATGTTGGAGGGTATTTATTATCTAGAGCCAAATATTATGAATGTGATTAATAGTTTCCACACAAAGACAGAAGAAGAAAGGAGAAGGAAGCAAAGAATAATATCTCATGAAACTACAACGGTACACACAGGGGATCAACAAAAAATCACTAAAGTGGATCAATCTATTAAAGCTAAACATGTTACTTTTGAAGATGTGGAAATTAAAGCCGAAGGTAAAAAATATGTTGACATTAGTGAGGATGAGATTAGAGTTGTTGTTGAAAAGGAGAAAATATGTTAACTGATAAGAAGAAGAAATCAAATGTTGGTCAATATGTAAAAATCATGGGCACCAGTGAAGATTAGAGTGAAATATCTAAAGGCAACAGGGAAATCATAACACCATGTGTTTATTTAGGGGATGGCATTATTAAAACACAAAATTCCATTTGATATCAGTTGATAAAGAATAATTCAATTGATCGCAGCAAAACATTTCAGCTTATTGTCAGCTAATTATATAAGCCAAATGAAGGACAATATAAATATCAAATTAGAAAGCCGATCACCTACATGTCCATAACTTGGAAACATTGATCAAGTAAAATTCATATGCATATATGGTTGATTATGTGGTTCTTGTTGATCCAATTCAAGTTCCCAACAAAGAGGTCTTTGAGAGGACCCGATGTTTTGAATACAAATATTATGTAATTGGAGGGAACCATTCTGTAGAGGCTAGAAAACAATTAATCGAGGAATATCCTAATAACTCAATTTTTAAAAGAGTGAGATGCGTCATTTATGTTGGTTTAACATAAATAGAAGCAAATTTATTGGCATGGGATTATAAAATAGATAATGAGTATAGGATGTCTATGACTTTCATCCAAAGGTTCAGATTATTCATAATGAATTTGAAGAAAAATGTGGTGGGGATACGACAAAAGTCAGTCTAAGCTTTCAGAAGGAATATTGTATGGAAATAGGTTATCAAATTAAGGATAAATTCATTTCAAAATGTGGCAAAGTGAATTCACATTTATTCAAAGGTATGGATAATGTTTCCCAGTTGCCATTTAGAACTGGGTTGATATGGGAATTGATTGATGAGATTTTTGGCATATGGGAGAATATTTCCATAAAAAATCAAAAGGCTAAAAATTCTAAACCCTTAATATGTACCAACAGTAAGATAAACATGTCCTAAAATCAAGCATCTTCCAAATGATATGACTGTCACAACTTGGAGAACAATTCAAGGAATGCGGGATGACAGACTAGTCAAATCAATACTATCTTGTGTGAAGTCAAGTCAATTATCATTGGATAAAATATGTTCGGAATTTAAAAGTAATTTTGTTGAATTATTTTTAATTTTTATTGGACTATACTTTTCTTTTAAATATAACATATTTTTTTTGTAGTATTTGTTATACATATCATTATATTAACAATTTTTACTTTATTTATTTAGTCATGAGGATTATATAAAAATGCAAGAACATATGGTGAAAATGTTGAATGAAGAGAGTTGGGATGATTTTGTATCAACTGCCCAGAAACAAGTTCTGTAGAAACACTTAAATATTTATATCTTGCATTTAAACAGGTATGTTGATTTATACATTCATTTTATTCATATGTAAACTATTTTTATTTTATTACTTATACATATATTTGTTTATTTCATTAAAGATGTCAAAGAAGGATGCAGATGGAGTACCAAATAGTTTCAAAAGCTTTATTAAAAAAATTAAGTTGGAAAGGTTGAGAAAGTAGCATCTTAGGAATGTTGAACTTGATTCTATTCTTTTTCATTTCATTTGGAATGGGATCAACACTATCCAATATCAAATAATACAAGGTGATTGTGAAGACATTGCAAAAATCATAACTAAAAGTGAATATTCCCTAGTTATTAGAGATATTCCTCATGGTTTCAATTTCCCAAACATTGGATATGATAGTGAGCCTTGTACTTATCAAGCTTTTAATAAAGTGGTTACGAACTTTCAAGAAGTCGCAACATCACCACTTTGGAGATTTGTGACATTTCATTCACATATACAATTTGCAATGTTATTAAAAAGATTCAAGGGAAATGCAAACTCAAGGATACAACTTACATGGTAAGACATTGAAATTGTATATTTGATTAATGTTAAAAAAACTATTTATGTACAATTTAATTGAACTTTTACTATGTCATGTTACAAAAAAAAGAAAAATATTATTTATTGTGGAGGTTAGCGAATTATAAGTGATTGTGAGTTCATCCATGTTCAATGTTGGACAAAAGATTATAGCTATAAGCTTATTCTCCTAAATAGAGTAGATGGAAAGAGTGATAGCCAATTATTGGTTCATGATGTTGTTGTAAGAAAACTAACGAATGAGGATAGAGATGCAAAAAAAGAGATAGTTAACATTTTTCAAAAACCACTAGCATTGATTAACTATCTTATAGATTTATGTTCGAATGAAGGAGATTGGGTTTTGGATTTATTCTCAGGTTTAGGTAAGTTTTATTATATAAAATTGAATTTAAATATTTTATTTTTTATTTTTTATGTGTTTATACTAATTTACTAAATTGTCCATGGGGTCTCAGATAGACAGTGATCGAGCACCATGTTTAAGGCACTCCTTGATGTGAAGTCACATGTTCAATTCTCCGCCTTGATCGATGTAATATATTGGACATGATGAAGATGTAGCCCTGTCAAGCTTATAAAAAAAAAATTACTTAATTATTTCTTGTGTGCTTGATGATTATATACAACACTAGCATGTTGCCTACAAAAAGGAAGAAATTGCATTGTCATTGAAAAAGACTCACTACAATGCAGTTTTATTCAACAAAGAATTAATGCTCTTTAATTTCTTCCAGATGCAATGTAAGAATTTGGTTTGAGGAAAGAGGATTTTAATGAATCATATGTGGCAAAAATGTCAAAGGAACCTCAACCACAGTTAGATGGAATGATTGGAAAAGGATACTTTGGGAGATTTGCAAACATAAAAGATCCATTATAAGAGGAAAATGACCAAATTGAACCACAAAATATTATGAAATAAGACAATAATGAAGCTCTAGAAGATGATGAACATGGATTATATGATATTATTGATTAATTTTAAGTTATGCTTGCAAATCAAGCCCAATTTTGAGAACTAATCATTATTTATACTTGTAATGTTTTGACTTTGAGATTTTATGAGAAGAATAAGTATTCAATTATCGTTGTTATATGTTGAATATTTGTATTATCTGATATTCGCTTTAATTTTTATGTGAATCATTATTTTCTGTAAAAACATATGGTGATTACTATTATTTTTTACATTAAATTCATAAAAAAATTCTATTTTTTATTTTTTTGTCAAAATTTTCCCATGAAAATCATTTATTTGGCATATCATTTTAAAAATGTATATATGGAAAAAAAGTGTATTTTTTTATTATATCTATATTGAAAATGTGTATTTTTTTGTCAAATGTTTAAAATTATTTTTTTTAGAGACAATTATTTGATGTGCATTGAAATATTAATTAACGATATATATTATATATATATATATATATATATAAAATTCGAACTTTAAAATATTGACCTTTTTTTCTTAACTATGTGAAAAAATGAAGATTTCATTACAAAAAAAAATGAAAAGAAAAACAAAAAAACACAAACTTGAAAAACACTTAAAAATAAATATCTTAGGGAGGAAGAAGAAGAATAAGAAGATATTAGAAAATTGGAAGTGTCAAAAATAAGCTCTCTAAAAAAGAGTTGATGTTGCATCAACACTTTTCAAAACCACCATCAAAATCACTAACATTTAAAAAAATGTTCATACTTGATACATAATAAAATTTAAAGTGTCAAAAATATGTTGAAAAAAGGTGTATTCTAAATCAACACTTTTCAAACTTGGATGTTTTTTTTGCTACCTCAAAAAAATAGGTAATCAGTAAAGTTCTTGTTTGATCAATAACTATTTTAATTTTTTTTAATGTGTCATAATGAACTTTCAAGATATCATAATATTTGTGATAAAGTATTTAACTGGTGAAACATCCCCTCTTATGTAAAAAATGGAATTTTTTATTCACCTAAAATGTTTTATTAAATTCAAAATTTATGTTATATGATTTCTATTGAAAATATTTTTATAAATTCAAAACTCTAAATGTTTACAGTTGAGGATGGTGGAAAAAAATTACAAATTACACTTATTTGATCAACAAGGTGACAAGACGAAGGCACTAGCCTTAGAGTAGTCTACAAATGCTCCTGGGGAACTACTTAGTAATGAAGCAATTTTTTTGTCCATCGATCTAATCTTCAAATGAAACTAAACAAGAAACTCAGTTCTTTAATTATGATTGAGCAGCAGAAAAAAGAGATAAAAGGCCAAATCAAACCTCGAAGGGCCAAATTAAACACTATGGTGTAAGCAACTCATTTAATTATCCCATTTATTTATTTATGAATTTAATTATCTCATCCTTTATAATAATAATAAAAACTCTTTATTTTACAAGATTTTTTTAGGGAGTACGATCCTCATGGTGTGACTATGGGGTTCGGCGTTAGTAGCAGCGTTGATGCTCCGCGTGTGAGTGACGCGCCAATCACTGAGCCCAATACACTCTCTAAACTACACATGCTAGGATTGTACCTCTTGAATAACATATGTTAGGATTTGCGTAAGATTATGTGAATGCAGAGTGTGATCCCATCACATATTTTGAGGCGAGTTTTCCTGGATCTTCTCATGTTACTATCATAAGAACACTACCAATTAAGTTTTTAGTAGGATGACCATGTCCCCATGAAATTAGAGAAGCTTCAAGGTACTTAAGAAGTGTCTTAAATATTAAGTACAATCTAATTGAAATTTATGTATAGTCTGTGATTATTTTAATCTAATGATAATATCATTTTGTTGGAAATGATGTATTTTATAGGTTCTTGTATGACCTAACCTTGGAACTCTTTTGGATCACCATTCACACAAATTGGAAATCCCAAAGTTCGAAGTTGAAGGATCAACGTATGAGCAAGATGGTTGGGCTATTCGGTGAGGGTACCTTCAACAAAATTGGAGTTACCTCCAAGGCACTCTTACATTTAAAACATATGCGAGACCAATATAGGTGTCATTTAGAAAGTACCATGTTGTATGAGTGCCCTCCAATGGTTCCAGAGAGGGAGTGGAAAGCCCTCCTGGCAGATGCGACCGAGAAGGCACTTCAAAAAGAATGGAAGACATCGCCCAAACCAGGAAGGTATGAGGCACTCTTAATAATGTAATTATGATCCTTTATCATCATTGCAACATCTAATTAAGTTTTTCAATATTTTCAATAGAGGCTCCTAAATACATTCAAAGACACGATGGCTAAAATAGCTAAACATGGGAAACATCATCTTGGCTTGGGTGTTTACTCAAAACTGGCTGCAGAACTTCCAAGTATAAAACAAAAACAAAAAACAAAAAAAAAACAAAAAAAATTGCATCAAAATTATAAATTCTTAACAATTTTAATCTAATATCAGAGAAGAAAAAAAATTCATGTTCTCATGCAAGGGTCACAATTCAAATAGGTTTCCACAAAGGAAAACTTCAATATTTCTTACAAGCACGACTATCAAGCTATGGTTGAACATAGGACAAGCTTGGCGTCTTCACAATCTTCTGACACCCAAGTTATCACTCAAGTAAATAAAAGCAACAAAGAGAATTTATAAATTAATACTTGTACAATCTATTGGTTTTTTTTTTGCCATAAAGTAATGTGTTTGATTGTAAAAAGTAGGCAAACAATGTAGATACAACGCGTGAGCCTAGTGACGATAAAGTGCCTCTTGAAATTGATGTTCAGCTCAGTACTACAGGCATTTTATGTGTTATAAAAAAAATGTAGAATGGATTACAATTAAAAAAACACTCTACTACTTTTTTTTATTAATAAAACACTTATAATAATAATAAATATAACTATGATTTAACATTTCTTTATTGTTTCAATTGATTTTTTGACCCCCTTGGAGCAGCATAGTCATATGACCAAGTCGGGAGCATGGAATATAAAGCCCATAATAGCTAAAGGGAAAGATCAAGACATCCTTGAGAAATACCTAAAAAGAGAAAGAGACCAAATAATAAATGACAATACTTGTTTATTTAGAGCTTGATTTTTTGAGTACCACATTTTTTACTAATAGGTTTCATGGCATGTGCACATGTAACTTTTTACTATCTTAATAAAAATTTGTGATTTTTCCATTAAAATAAATAGAATGACCTTGTATATGTTCTTATCATCAAATAAATGCCAAAACAAAAATATTGCAAGCATTAAAATAATTTATAATTTTATATTATACATCAAAGAATTTTTGTATTTAATACATTGGAAGCTTTGTGAACTTGTTTGCGATAGGAAGAAAATTAATTTGTACATTCCAGTACCTACTAATTATAGGTTTTACGATACCTAAATTGAAATGGCACTTTTGAGTGAATTACAATCTTTCGATCTTGTGTAGATATTAATTTAACAAGAAGACAAGGTAGTCAAGTTGGGAGAAGAAACAATTATATGCTAGGTTTAGGAGCAACAATTGATGCCATTCCTTTGAAAGTGATGCGACAATTAGGCCTTACAACCACTAGGGAATATATGAATGTATGTGCCATGGATTCTAAAAAATCAATATGGGAAGAGGAATAACTCGACATTTTCGTGATATTCAGTAACTCAAAGCATGCATATATACAAAACGAAGTGGCTACTTTCTTCACATTCCACGAGGGACTATTGTTCTTTCTTAAGACTATTCATTTCACATACCTCTAAATTATGTACAAAAACAACAAATCCAAATGATTATGTATCTCACATTCCCCACTTAATTTGAATGGGTGTTCTTAAGTCCATGCATCATTTTAAAATTTTCAAAATTTTCTCTTCCAAGTGATTTAGTGAAGATGTTGTTATCACTCTGTGATTTCCTGGTTGTAAGAGAAAATTAACAATATAGCCTCAAACCATTATTTTAGATTGGGAGATGTCCCTTCTAATCCAGAGAGGGATCTATCTATGACTCAATTACTCAATGTCACCACAGTAAAGGGTCATTTATACAAAATGGCCATATCAAATATAACAAGGCTAAGAATTTTGGTTGGAAAACAAGGAAAGAACCATTGGGCATGGAGTCACATGTTGATTTCAATCAATATTTTCAATATCTTGTGGATAAATCCAACAAAGGTAAGAGGAAAGATAGATAATGCTTATTTAGACCTTCAATTATCAAGCTAGAGGTAGAAAAGGAAAACAATCCATTACAAAAGAGCAACGAGATGAATTCTGTGTAACTTTAGAAGAAATGGTGATAATATCTTAAACTTATAAAGAGAAAAGCATCTTAACAAATATTAATTCTACAAACGTATATGACTTTTGTTTCAAACATAGATACATAAAACATCCATGGAACTAGCACAAGAAATAAACATCATTCAGAGACAAACTAAAAAACATCATAGAAGAATATTTATTTTGAAAGCTTCAAATACTTTTGTCTTAGTAATATCTATTGATCTCAAAAATTGAACCAAATACACAATACAAGTATATTTTCTCCAAAGAAAAATAAACCCTGGTTCCCCTTTTTTCATAAGTTTTATAGAAAAATCACATAATCCTGAGATCCACAATTTTTTATAAAATTTGATTTACAAAACATTAAAATATACATGACTAGGAAAAATACAAACTAATCTCTAATCCTTAATCTAAAAATATATAAATTACTAAGAAAAAACATATTCTCGTATTCTTCACTTTGAACCTAGGCAACTATGGAATGATACATTAGGAGCTATATGTTGATCTTCAAGAGAGAAATCTAGATGTAAATCACCAAAATCAAGGTCTCCTGGAAATTGCCAACAAGAATATCTACCCTATTTTCTCAGCAATGTAGATAATCCATCTTATCACTTCAAAACTTATAGTTTTCCATTGATATTTTACCTATCTATTCCCATCAACATTACTGAGCTATAGAGAAAAATCCTCCAAAAGGATATACTTCAGCGCTACTAAAATAATTAGGTGATGTGGTGACGAAATGCAATTTTATGCGTTGCCATTTCATTTGGCAGTGATGCTTCCTCTGGCTTATTTCAAATTCTATGTTGCCTCTTCTAATAGATCAATGTTGCTAGGATTGGATCCTTTGGTTTTATTACTTTTCTTATATCTAACAATCATGGTGTCTGCAAGTTTCTCCTAGAAAAAACTCTGTTTTTTACCCTTTCTCTGCTTGGTGCCTTTACTTTTGCTATCATGTGCCTTTTTTGTTTCTTCAGGTGTATCCTCATCCAGATTAATGACTTGGTCCTTGAGAGTGGGATTTAATTTGAGTCTTGCATTTAATCTTAGCTTATTAAAAGGCCTTGTGTGAGGTTTTCTAATCCCACATCCTTAAGTTTTTGCAACATATTTACTTATTTCTCTCTTCATAGATTTTATCCTTTGTCTTTGGAATTTTCATGTTTCCTTTACTTAATCAAAATTGACACATCATCGCCTTCAAATTCTTATGAAAATCTTAGTTTTGCAACTTTTCATTTTACTTTTGAACATATAGGTTTTTGAAATTTTGTGGCTGGAAAACCTCTGATTGTTTTTTCATTACAGGTTGTTTATTCTTCCTTGTATTAACTCTTTCTAGTCAAATCACTGGTGTATAGTTTTCTTTCTTTTACTCTAATGAAGCTCTCCTCGTGCTTCTGGTTAGCACAACAGAACTGTTATGCATTGCTTCAAATTTTTCGCAAGGGTTTGTTTTTTCCTTTGTTTTTTACCCTCATAGCCTTTAATTTTGGCAGCACCTTCTTTAACAAACCCTCCCCAAAACATGAAATGGTCCCATGTCCTTCATATTTTTCTAAGATGATTGATAAGTATCAATTTAATGAGATTTTTATGAAAAATACAGTGAGGAGGCGTTTTAGGTTTTGGTCTAACCTTGCTAACATTTTATTCAAACTCTTCAATGGAAAATAAGGAGTATTCATTCGAACCTGACCAATAATATGTGCCAAAAACTTGAAACAATACATTCCTACTCAGTTGTATCTCCCCTCGCAAGTAAAATAATCTTGAATAATCCTGAGAGCATTATTCTGCTTTGGCATTAACCAGGTCCTTTGAAGGCCTTGAATACAGTCTTCGTTTCTTTGTTCATCCTTTAAGAAGAATGAAATATTGACTCCCGTTAGGGTTTGATTCTTGAACCAACTTTCTCCATCAGTTGGAAACCCCATTGCCTCAGTGATGGTTTCCTCCGTGACAGGAAATGAGATGCCAGCAACCTTGGAAATTCTCCCGTCAAAACCCTCGGCAAAAGTTATTGCCACTTCATAGTTGAAACCCCAAATACTCCAACAAAAACTCTACCATCTAGCCCTACTAAACAATTCAGTAAGATTCAGGTCACACTCAGTCAGCTCAAGGCCTTCTGGTTCATTTTGACAGAGATGGTCACTATTGCCCATGTTTTCAACTGGCTTGACACTGACAATGGATAAAAATCAGGGATTTGGATGAAAAAATTGTCACTTGATAAGACTTTTCAACAATTATGAACTTCACTAGAACAAAAAATGGTTATGCCATGAATTTGATAACATAAAACGTGAAATGAATTTCAACCTTCACCTATCTTTTTGTGATAACTCAACTTACAATTTTCACTTATTTTAATGTAGCTTTAACATCATGAGAGCATCATGTTTATTTGTTATTTGTCTTTGACCAACTACAAAATTTCATCACATGGTCATTTGATTTGGCAATGCCCCTTTTGAAATGATTTTCATTATGTGTTTTAATTTGAAATGGCAGTTCTTATGGCTCTGTTGGATTTACCATGCGCTACCCTTTAATTTGGCAGTGCCTTTTAATTTGAAAATGAGTGATGCCAAATTAAAGGGTAGTGCAAATTAAAACTTGGTAGAACTTAAAACTTAGAACCCCAAGAGAGTTGATTTATATTAAATGTTTACATGCGATAACAGATGTCAACAATTTTCTCATTTGTGGACCAATGTCTCAAATCAATAGTCTTTCCTTCTACATGATATTGAATTAGATGGTACTTTATCTTGATGTGCTTGGTTTGCTCATGTAATATGGGATTCTTGGACACCTTGATTGCAAAAGTATTTTCAACCATAAGAAGGGTAGAATTCACTTGTTTCTCCTTCACTTCACTTCATCATAAGTCAAGGCAGGCACATTGCATGGGAGTGGTGCCTCCTTTAGGAGGATAAAAGTTCTATAAAGTGAAGTTTAATTGCCATTGTTTAGTAGAATTTGTTTTATAATAATAAACAACGCTTCGTCTCTATATCTTATTTACTTCTTGCCTTGTTATTTATATTATATCCAAGATAGGTTATTCCAATCTATTCATTTCATTACTTCCAATAATATTGTTTATGAAAGGAAAATAAAATGTTTCTTTGTTTCCCTACTTCTAGGAATGTTTACAATGGGAAAATAAAATGCTTTCTTTCGTTGAAGATATATTTCAGAAATATTGGTAAGGTTTGAAAAGGTATGAGATTATTTGTTTAAATAATTGAAATAACTTAATGTGAGATTTATTATTTGTTTAAATAATCGAAAAAACTTTTATTTTGCTACAATATGTAGTCTGGGGGACATGACGACAATGATCCTGATTGATTTAATGAAGATGAGTTGTTCATTTCTCCTGAACCAATCGTAACAGTCAATAAGCTTGTGGTTAGAATGAATGAAGAACTTGTTTGTTTGATTCGCATTAGAAATAAAATTCCTGAGATTAAAGACAAGATCAACATGTACAACCAACATCTTCAAATATATAAGGTAATAATCATATTTTAAAGTGATTTTTTTATATCATAATTTTAATTATGAATTTTTGTTTTTTAACTTTTACATTATCTAATCGAAAAAACATTTTATTTCTTATATAGGATTTTTTGGTAGAGATCACACCACAACATACAAACACCACAATCAAGCTTTCAATGGAAGAGAGTGGCATACGAGGATCATGTACCAGAAGAGGAGCACAAGGTATCCATTCCAACAGTATCGGCTAGTGCATGAGGTAAAGAAAACTCTAATTCTCTTTTTCTTAATGAAATAAAAAGGTTGAATATGAAAATAAACTTGTGTATATGCTCCTCAATGATATCTTTAGAAGATTTATGAGACTGACTGCTACATGATTCCTATATGTATTCTTGAACAACTTTCCTATACAAGGACATTGAACATTTTTTTAATATTTGTTGTGAACGATGGAAACAGCCCATGATCTTTGAGAGGTTGTTACCATCCTTTGGTCTTTGTTCTTGTATAGGTTGTCACCGTCATTTTTATAATATACAAGGGATATTCCTTAATTTTGGTCTTTTTTCTTGTATAGTTTGTCATTGTCATTGTTATATTATACAGGGGATATTCCTCATTTGGTAAAAAAAAAAGTAGGACTGCCATGTTCTATTTGGAAAAATTATGGGCATACACCATCATAATGAAAACCACCAACATGCTCTATCATCCCTTGTGTTATGACAAGAAGAGATGCCAAAGGCAAGCATAGATGAGGACTCAAATATAACTAAGATTAGCTTATTGGTATTGGCATGTATCCTCTAATATGTAAGAGAAATATAAATTTGACCACAAACATCAATGTTTACATTATATTTGGAGATAACGTGAATAGAGGGTTGTGCGCTATTTTTTTACAAATATGGAAACTCGACATCACCTGAGTACCATCACATTCTGATTCATTGTTGGGTGACACAATTACATTGTAATCTTTACTAATTTTGGTGCCCCCCTTTTAGGTAGCATCTATCTAATCTATATAGGAGATTAAATTACCTCCTATGGAAGCCATCTTCTGGGTTTGAATGCCTAAAGATGTGATGCAAGAGTATTAAATACTCCTTAAAAAAAAATTCAACGTGAGGATATTCATCAAGATGACCATGGAGTGCGTGTTCATGCCAAATATCATCCAATAAAAATAAGGACGCTCTCCTTGTGGCTCACATATTTTGGAAGGTGAACCTAGCACAATATTATTTTTGTTGTGTGATACTCATTTGCCTTCATTGGCACACAACTCAGATCTAAAAATGAGAATACTTGTATCTGTATCAAAAGTTTTAACAACCATTTATTGGTAGCCATTTTGAGTGCCTAAAATTAGGGATGGAGAATCCCTTATATCTATTTCATATTTTTGTAACCCTAGGGATAACCTCTGGCTAAAAGGAGGCTAGTGCCTAGGACAATATTCAATATAAATAAAGATATTTATTTTAGAGTTTTCTTAAATAGTGGTGCCCAAAGATAACCCTTTTGGTGTAATGTGAATTTAACTCTTGGAAAAAATAAGCCAACTCTCCAAATGGCCTTTTTATCTATGACTACAAGTTTTTTGGAGTTGTAATGTAGTGGCAGAAACATTGAGGATAACCATGGAGTATATTTTCATGCCAAATATCATCCAATAAAAATAAGCATGCCTCCTTGTGGCTCACATATTTTAGAAGGTGAGACTAGCACAATATTAATTTTGTTATGTGATACTCATTTGCCTTCATTGGCACACAGCTCGAATCTAACAATGAGAATACTTGTATCTGTATCAAAAGTTTTACCAACCATTTATTGGTACCTATTTTGAGTGCCTACAGTTAGGGAGGGAGAATCCCTTGTATCTATTCCATCTTGTTGTAACCCTAGGGACAACCTCTGGCTAAAAGGAGGCTAGTGCCTAGGACATATATTCAATATAAATAAAGATATTTCTTTTAGATTTTTCTTAAATAATGGTGCCCAAACATAACTCTTTTGGTGTAATGTGAATTTAACTCTTGGAAAAAATAAGCCAACTCTCCAAATGGCCTTTGTATCTATGACTACACGTTTTTTGGAGTTGTAATGTAGTGGGAGAAAGATTGAGAATGAAAATTCAATGTACATGGCAGTAAAGAATCCAATACACCAAATCTTAGCAAATACTATGGGATGAAGGAAAATGAAGTGATGAAAATGTGGAGTGCTTTATTAAGGCTTCTTTAAGTAAATTTTACGGGTACCCTCTATTATTATCACAACATTAGTAAGTTTGCTTATAAAAAGAAATCAGTTACTTCATAACACATATTTCAATGGAAGAATAAATACATGGATTAACTTAAATAGGAAACACATACTATAGCCAACACATATGAAGAATTACTTGAAAACTTTTATTAATTCTCCAAGAAAAATTCCATCACATTACACAACAAAATATCCACTCTTCAGGCCAAAATTAGGAACCCCTACAATGGTTCCTCTATCTTCTTTTAAAGAAAATTTACAACAAAGACAATTACGGGTAATTGTCAACTATTTTAACTATTTCTTAATTATTCATGACTAATCAATTTCTTTAAAAACATATTAAGGAACTATTACAAAATTATAAAAATGAAATTTTTTCAATTTCTGGAAAATGAAAGTCATTTAGACTTTCAGGATTGTTGTTCCTTCAATGTAGCTCCTTCCTTTGATGTGGCACCGGGTTCTATAACTCGAACATTCAATGGAACTATCAAGTTTTGACATTTTTTCCAAATTTCCAAGTCTAGGACAGGAGACTAGACCATTCTATTGTAATCCATTTTCAAATTAGTGAGCTTAGCATAATTAGGCTTATCTGTAAAAAACTATTGACCTACCACAAAAATTGAAAATCCCTCTGAAGATAGTTCACTATTGTTGAACTTTTCAAGGTTGTAGACCTTTCATGTGATGAATGAACCTTGATTTTGGCTTCCACTAGAAGTGACTGATATTGCTCCCATGCTATAAGATTGCCTTGCTGGTCCCAACAATTGGGAAGACATATTCTAACTCTTTGATCAAAGTGGGAATTAGAAAGTGCCACTGATTCCCTTACTCTATCAATTTATTCTCTACTTGTTTCCTATACATATTCCTTTACACCATTTTTTTTTATTTCCATCGCTAGAGTTACTCTATCTATAATGTCTACAACTCTTAACTCCTGTGAATATTTATCATTTAAATAGTCAATAATTTTCTTATTTATTTGGGTGCTCTCATGTGCTTTATTTTTGTCTGCAGTAATAATTGCTTTGATGGCCTTTATTATGTCTTTTTCTTATACATTAACATTCATATGGTCCCAAATAGCTCAAACTTGTTGAATTATATCGTCCCAAATAATATGCCTTGCTTGAATTAAGGACATGTTACCTTTGAGCTTGGCCTTCAGTTCCTTAATTTCCTAATTTGTTGTTTGATGCTTGAGGGTTTCCTAATTCAAATTTTCCTTTTCTAAATAGAGTTGTCTCTATTTTATACGCAATTGTCCTTTGGCATCCTCCAAGATCCTTTGTAGCTTCTTTAATTCATCTTTTGAGATTTTTAACTCAGTCATAATGCTAGTTATTTTCTTTGTAGGGTCTTATGAATCAACTGACACTACCAAAGTACAAACATGCTTATCTATTTTCTGCTACAATTCTTCATTTTGTTGCTTGAGGACTGCCAACTCTTGATTTCTTCGCAGGAGTTCTTTTGTAAAAAAAATCATTTTCTTTATCCACCAAGCCAGTTCAGATGTCTGGACATGTTCAGCTGCAGGAATCTTTAATTTCTTCCTCAATGTTTGAACTTCTAACTCTATACTTTGTAGCAAGGCTTGAATCATAATTTTGTCCTTGAGATTTACTCCCAGTTTGATTATTGACTTCTTGAATTCTTCATTTTGGTTATGCAAGGCTTTCAAATATTTCCTTTCTTGTTTAAGCTAGTATATCACTTTTTCCAAGAGTGCCTCTGCTTTACTAGCTACCAAAGAATACTTTCAAGATCATTATAAATCAATTCACATTTTATCCCATGTAGAATAGTCTTGTTAGGCAGAGAAATGAATTTAGTATGCACAGACAAATTTATTGTCTCGAAATATATGCCTAATGAAAAAGACTGAGAAATTGGAAGAGTAAGAGATATTTTGAGCTAATTCCTTTCTAAGTCCATGGTTGATAGGACTCTTATCTAGTAATTTGGGATTTATTGAGCCTCTAACTGTGTTGTAACATTTCCCCTTACTTTTACATTTCTCTCCTTAATTACTGGAAATCATTTTGCAAAGAAATGAGGGAATAAGCCTCCTCTTTAGTAAGAACTGGGGATGCAGGTGAGCATCTTGTACCTCCCAATTATACTTGGAATCCTACTTTTCTTGAGGGGTTTTAAATCAATTGTGAAGCTTCAATTTCTCCTCCTTGAACCTTATCTTTCTTGCTAGATTATGAGCCTTCAGTATCAACATCCATAAATTCAGGGGAATTCCTCTTCAAGCATTTTTCCTTAGGAAGAGGAGTTTCTACATCTATATTCTGCTATGAATCCTCCATACCAATATTTTACAACTTTTCTAACTATGGTTTTTCTTTGTGGGCATATGGAGTGCAATTTATTTCCATTCTTCTTTTGGAAATTACTTGATTAGGATCATAATTCCATTTTTCTCCTTGTCCAAAACCCACCTATTGCATCATATTTTCAACTTCTTCTACAGCCTATCTATTCTTCACAATAAAAGGACCCATTGTTCTAGCTAATTTAAATAGGAAACCCTTCTGAGCTGGGACAAAATGAATCTAGTCCACACTTAGGATTTTTTTGATAAATTCCAAAGCAAACATTCTCATTGGTGCAAATACAGACAGCTTTTAGGGTGGAATTTTTGCACCATATAACCTTATTTCTAAACAATCCTCCAATATGTACCAATAACCAAATCTAAAATATTTACTCAACTACAATAAGGACTTATCTTGTGGAAGGATTCTGGGAGAAGGATCGCCAATTATGACCTTATATACAACTGACATAAAAATAGATATATAGTAGGAAAATCCTTCATTATTCTTTCTCCTTCTAACAATATTATTCCAATTAATTACTGGTTACTTATGTTTATTAGGATCAGCAATATTCAAGGCCACATCAATAAATTGATCAGCATGGGTGTATAAGAAAAGATAGAAAAGCAAGATGTAAATATGAAGCATCTAGGGACACTGAAATTATGAAATTGAAGGTTGATGGAGTGCTCCCAGTTGTTAGAGTCGGTCTTGTCAGTCCTCCGTCAGAGATCAAAACTCTTTCTGCATTTCATTTTTAGGAGTCTCGCTCCATTCACTCAGCTGAATTCCGCTAGGGGCATGCCATAATCTGACGGAAAAGGTCTTGTCATTCATTTCCCCTCATGTCTGGCACCTGCTGGCTTAGGTCTTTTGTCAAAGTTCACTAAAGTCCATGACAGTCAAGGTTTGGTCCTTTAATGAAAAAAAGTCATTTTCAATCATTAGGTCTAGGGATTAGTCAATTTGGTCTTCAACCATGTCCAATAAAGCCATGCAAGCCAGAGGGAGGCCCTTACAAAGTTATGATTCAAAGAGTTTCATCGTCATGTTGACAGACTTCGATTGTTCTTCAAAAATCTGTTTTGAAGAAAAGTCAAACAGTGTGTCATTTGTGATAATTTTCAAAAGAGTCTTCAGTTGATCTCTTCAGGTGCATTCATGGTTTCCTTGGCCAAATGCCATGTCAACAACCCCTGCAAAAAGTGCCAAAAAATTTCATCATTCTAGCTAAAAATTCAAAGGGAAAAGTGAAATTCAGTGTTGCATTAACTCAGTGAAAAGAGCCAAAATGAAACATTAGCAAAGTGGATTTTTGAAGAAGAAAAAATTTAACCCATGACTCCAAAAATCTTTATAAAGGATTTCTACAAGAAACATAATCATTTTTCATACCAAGTTGGAGAGCAAGCATTTCAAGGTGATTAAGACAAGCTAGCATGCGTTTGAGTGAAATTTGGAGTCGTTTTCAGGAGCGTGCCGCACACACAGAGGAGCACAGCGCACATAGAGAGCGCGACGCACAGAGCACGACCCTGTAGTGGTAAAAATACAGGGGCACGACGCATATACAGAGCGCGGCGCACTAAGTTTGCTGCGCAGCGCACACCCACAGAGGCCCGAAATTGTTCCCAATTGCATCAAATCTTTTGGAATTCCTTCCAATTGCCAGGTAGGGTCTATCTCTTGGCTTTCTCATCAAATTTTGTGGATAGGATGATGGTTATGGCTGTTTATATTTGTAATAAAAAGTGCCTAAACTCTACCACTTGAAATCACCAAAGCTATTGCTCTAGTTTTGCAAACTTGTTGTGTGGATGCCAAGGTTCCTCCTCCCTCTCATTTTTTCCCCTTCTCTCCATTTTTCCCTTCCTCCCTATCTCATTTTTCCCTATTTTCCCTACCCTAAAACATTACTAAACCCATATTCCCTATCCCTCCACTCATTGGTCAATGTAAACCCCAAACCCTACCTCATAAAATCCTCACACCCTCCTACATATCCCTGAACAAAATTTCCCCCATAACCCTAACCCCATCATATTATTCCCTTCCTAACACTCCCTCTTTGCATTGTTCCCCTTGGTGGCAGAGTTCATATCATCACACAGTTTCACTACCATCATCAAAGAGTAGTCCAAACACAGTACACATACAGCAGTCATGGCATCTGAGCATTCATCGGAGTATGAGATGGAGACCCAAAGTGATTCATCCTCAGAAGAACAGGCTCCCAGGAGACATCACAAAAGTGGAAAACATGTTAGGGATGAGCCAACCACCCTCACAGAACTACACGCTTGCCCTCTTGCTATGTCATGTTTCCAGCATCTATCATGTTTTGAGTTTTGTCAAAGGGTGGCTAATGTTCGAGTTCATCATGAGTTGGGCCGTCTTTTTGTGCTTCATCTACATGGAGATCACTCTATCTTGGTCGGGGTCACCTTCACACTGACACCCGAAACTGTCTCATTAGCAACCGGCATACTGAATGTTGGAGAACAGTGGCACAAGCAATAGAAGGTGGATAGGCAACATTATGAGCCTTACATTAAGGCCAGTTTCTTGAGGCAGCTCCAAAGAGTCTTTCCAGTCAAATATTTGAAAGATGAATATGCTCCACTCATGAAATTGATCATGAAGTATTTCAGGTGTGAGGGGAGGTTCTCTCGTCTATATGCCTATCACATTAGGTTGCTCATGCACTTTACCAGGGTATGGATGATGAGCATCCCATATTTCATTTGCAAGACCAAGAGAAGATGAACACCTTCATGCAGCATAAGACCCCTCAGCAGCAACTTAACAGTGTTTATCACTTTGCTCTTATCCGGATTTTGGTGGATCATCAGTTGGGATTGTAGGGCATTAGATGGGATGACTTCATCTCCTGTGACCTCTTCAGCACTTCACAGGTATTATCGGAGGTTGAGCATGAGATAGGTGGTCCCTCTAATCAGTATGAGCGCCATGAGACCACTACTATGCCAGTATTCATCACATATCAGAGAGGCAGTAGGCATTTGTTTGCAGCACCAAAGCGAGTGTTATCTCCACCCAGGGTGGAAGGAGCCTCGCTTCTGACATCAAAAACACAGGTATAGGATAAAGGCGAGAGGCCCATGCATGATGAGGGGCCATCAGGTGAACAGGAGGCTGACTTCATCCTCATTCATGATGATGATGTAGATGAGGAGAGTGTCAAACTTAGGAGGACCATCCAGGAGCAGAAAACGGAGATCCAAGACTTGTCACTCAATTTGGAGAGGGCCAAATGGATTATCAGGTATTTGGAGCAGAGGAACAAATAGCTTGAGGACTAGCATGAGATCATGGAGCTGCAAAACATCCATGAGAATCACCAAGCTGCCCAACATAGGAGGATTGAGCTCACTCCATTAGAGCAAGAGATTAACAATGACCGAGAGTCTTGGCTCGAGCATATCAACATCCACCTTGAGAGATTGTTAGAGAAGGCCAACAAGGACAAAATCATATTGAGGGGATGGTTTATCACTACAGGGCACAGAACATGAGTTCAAAGGCTCAGATAAGGAGTTTGAAGGTAAAATTGAGCAAAGCGACAAAGAGGCAAAAAAGGCAAAAAGAGAAAGATCATCTTTGAATCTTGGTTGAAGCCTTTGTGGCCCAGCATAGCACTTCATAGAGGATCTCCAGACAAATTTCAAGAAATTTGAGGCAATTTTGGTCATATGACAAATTTTTGGTCACAACGCAGGGTTTTTCTCCCTATGCACCGCGCCCCTGGCGTGGTGCTTAGGATTGGGAGCTCCAAATCACAAATGGCTTGCATTTTTGTATTCAGCATGAAAAATCATGTCTGCTGGTAAATGGACAAGAAATTTGGGCATGATTTGAGTCCCCAGGAGGTCAAAAACACTCAAACAATGGCCTCTCTACCCCTATTTTGACACACAGGAAGCATTCTTGGGAGAATGAAGTTTTTGAGGGGCAAATGAGCACCAAATTCGGAAATTCCACTTGGGTTGGAAAGTAGATAGGCCAGACTTTTCAACAAGCACACTTGGGCACTATTTTGACTCCTGAAGGTACCTCAAAATAGCCTCCAAAGTGGTGCGGCACATACAGATTTGGGCGCGACGCATATAGAGAGAAAGGCCAAAATCACTTCTGCTTCGCGACATTTTGATTCGTGACTTTCTCCAAGTGGGCCCACTCATTTACACTACACTTTTTTCAGCACCTAAGGCAAAATTTAAAGTATTTCCACTAAAGGTTGGCTTCTATCCAAGTGGCAAAGGAAGGCGAGCAGTCACCCAAGCCATTTGACATTTTTGTAATGCTGCACCTGTAACTAATGGTTGGCTTTCCACTTTCACTTTGTAATGATTCGAAAAACTCCCCAACTCTTGGTCATTCTATTTCCTCATGGCGTAGTCTATTTATTGTATGCAAACCATTTGTAAAGGGTTGGTTGTAATATCTGGGAGACTGTGGGAGAGAAACTCAGCTCTTCATTGTATATTTTGACAGAGGATTAATGAAAGGCAACGGCTTTGTTTCATGAGATTCATGTGGTTGTGAGTGTAGCAAATGTGTTCTCTTTATGTTTCATATGTATTTCGTTATGTTTCACAGTTCATTCATATTCATTTCCAGTGAAATTTTTTAAGTTAGATAAGGTAGAATTCATGTTTATTGCTCTGCCTGTGGGAAAGTTTCACGTTATGTGTTCTTCTTCTGTTGAAAAGGATTCATGTGTTCATGCCCTTTTCACCCTCCTAAACAATCTTTCCATTACGCATTACATGCTATACTTTCCGCCTGTCTTGCCTCACGAAGTAATATGTGCCTTTGTGTTAAATTCTCTGCTCATTTTTGTTCATTGGTCCCATACATCCCAGAAACTCAGTCATTTATCAAAAATTTGTTTCTTGTTTCCATATTCATTTACTAGCCTAAATCAATATTTCACTGTAAGTCATCTCAGACCATATCATTTGTTTATTCACTGAGCGTGACTCAGAGAGAGCCCTCTCCTGTTCTGGTAGAGCTAGCTACCAGCCTGAGCGTGGTTTGTGGTTACCCTGAATTTTGCCTTCCTTCAGCCTAAGGCAGATTTAGGTGCTAACATAGTGGCGACTCCAATGGGGAACGAAATTAATCCCCTTACTTCTTGATATTCTAAGCTTCTGGACGATAAGTTTAGGATTTGATAGCCTGAGTGAAGTGGTTGTGTCCTTTGATTTTTCTTAATAGCATGTTGGCTTCTAGAAAATATACCAGAGCTAATCCAGATCCAGATCCTCCACACATCTACGAAAATCCCAATTTGATTCCAAGAATTTGTCATCAAGAGAGCTCTATATCTCCCATGTTCAAATCCCATTCATGCCCTGACATTTTTGAATATCTTGAAGAGATAGATTTTGATGAGTAGTTTGAAATATCGTTGTTCGAGACCAAATCCGAAAGGGCAGTTGACTCTACTATCCCCAATCCACAGTTTCTTGTAGACTTGGAAACGGAAAGGGCTAACGAGTCAATTGATAATTACATTGTAGCACAGCTTCAAACTCCAATTACTAGCCCCCTACAAACTGTGCACACTCCTCCAACACCTCCAAGGCCAAATCCACCAAGAGTGATGGCTGCCCGTTTTTCACCTCTTGTTCTGCCTCAAGTTTTAGATGATATGCTCGCAAATTATCAAATCAAAATCTTGTTTTTTAATGGCACTCCTAACAACATTACTGCTCAGCAACATGTGGACAGAATGGTAGACTTCTATGAACTTCATGAGATCGATGCAGAGAATGTGGCAATGAGACTCTTTGTATAGACATTTGCAGGTGAAGTGAGGAAATGGTTCAGAGGTTTGCGGGCTGCACGTATCGCTACCTTGGCCGACCTACAAAGACAATTTTTAAACCGCTGGGAAGTGAAAAATAATCCTCTTCAAATTCTGGCCGAATATGAGCAAATCAAAAGAAACATTGGCGAGTCGGTCCAAGACTACTGCATTAGATTCAATTCAGTTTATAATGAAATTCCCTATCATCTAAGGCCACCTGTTGGGCTAGCCATGGTGAAGTTCCCGGATGGTTTTGATGCTGACATGGCTTATCAATTAAGAGAGAGAGAACCAGCCACAATGGAAGACATGCAGAAGATAGCGGTCAGTGTTGAGGCAAATCTACTAACCAAGAGGGCTAGAGCAAAGGCAGAAAAGAAGGTCACCGTAAAAGAATAATCTTCCTCAATAGATCAACTACTCCGGAAGGTAGAGAAAATGCTTGAAAGGGTGAAACTTGACAAGCCTGAGCCTCAATTTATAAATCCTAACTTTCGTGGCCAGCAACAACCACAATATAGAATAAGGCAGAGAGATCAGCGAGCCCAAGAGCAGACAGCACAGCAGCAAGTACAACCACCTTTGCAGCAAAATTTTGTGCATGGGCCGGAGTCAGATGAGGATGGGAATATAATAGGTGAAGAAAACCACCTCTTTACTCTGGATGATTTGCCTCTTTATATTACTGAGGATGAGGAGTATGCAGAGAGTTCGGTTGTACACAAAGATGTAGATTTCATTCTAGCAAATGACACCATCTTGGAGGAAGAATCAGATGAGTACCAAAGAGGCTATATGAATGCTCTGTCCGCCCAGCAACAGCAATATTCACTTAGAAACAAAGATGTGCCGATCAAACCAATTCAGAAAAGGAAGGATGTTGAGGCATCAAAGAATGATTCATAAGTTACACAAAGGCAAGGAAGGGAGGCGGTTGGTCCGGATAGTAGAAAATCACCATCAGCAGAACAATCAAATCAGCCAATTGCATTGAAAGAAAAGGAAAGGAATGAAATCCCAGTCAAAGAGGTAGAAGAGATTCCTGCTTTTAATTTAGAGAATGAGATTTCTAAATTGAAAGTATCCATTCCCTTGATTGAAATAATGAGGAACAGCGGTTATAGAGGGCAAGTATCTAAAATTTTGAATTTGGACCCAATGTCCGACATGGTGAATGTCGAAGATGATCAACCCAAAATGATTTTTGGGCCAGCATCGAATGGTGAGTTTCCTGATAGTGATGTGCCAACGTTTTATATCAGTTTAAGATTGCATTATTTTGTGTTACATAACGCCATGTTTGATTCTGAAGCTTCTCATAATTTCATGCCCAAGGCTATCATGGATAAGCTGGGTCTGGACATCACCCGGAAATACCATGATCTCTATTCGTTTGACTCTAGCAGAGTAAGATGTATCGGGCTCATCAAAGACTTGGTTGTGAGTCTGGATCAGCTCCCAATGAAGAATGTTTTTATGGATGTTGTTGTAGCAGATATTCCTCCCAGGTTTGGCATTCTTCTTTCCAGGTCTTGGGTAGCGAAATTGAAAGGGACACTACAACTAGATTTCTCCTATGTAATGATTCTGGTGTTTGGCCAAATGAGGAAATTGTATTGGGGAACAAAAAATGAATACATGATTACAAGCAAGGAGAAACCAATAAATCATCCAATTAATTATGTACATACAGATTTAGAGTCTTTTGTTTTGTATTTTGATAGTTTCAATGATATCGATAGTCAGTTAGTAGAAGCATATGATATTCCAGAAATAACAGAAAATTTCAGAGGAGTTTTAAAGAGAGAAGGACAAGAACAGCAGAACATTGTTGAGCGATCAGCTAAAAGTAATGGACAGCAAGCAGACAAAGCACAGCAAACAAATTTTCAACACTTACAAGAGGAGGAAGAAGGTTTGTGGACCATGGATTTCGATGGAGCAGTGGGAAATGATGGCGCTGGAATTGGAATTTGGGTTCGTAGTCCTTTCTCTGCCCCGAACAAAGTGCCTAGTAACATGCGGGTATGCTCTTACAAGTTGGCTTTTGATTTTTCAAATAATGAAGTTGAGTATGAAGCTCTGATTGTTGGCCTAAAAATTCTAAGAAAGTTGAATGCTAAGAGGATTTCAGTATATGGCGACTCTGAATTGGTGATTAAGCAGGTCAGAGGCGAATATCAAGCAAAGCATCCTAGGATGCGAGCTTACCGTAATGCAGTTTTAGACATCCTAAAATTATTTTCAGAATACACCTTGACATGTGTGCCTCGTATACAAAATAGTATTGTTGATGCTCTTGCTAAGGCAGCAAGTAGTTTGAAGATCCCAATGAACTCTAGTAATAAATTCGAAACCTATATCAAGCATCGTCTGACTGTCCTGGACAATCAGAGATATTGGCAAGTTTTCCAAGATGATGAGGAGATCTATGATTTTCTGCAAAACAAAGGCAAGTTCAAAGAAACCTCAATTGATGTAGAAAATGATGATGGTAACGATAATGGGAAAGATGATATGCAGATCAATCAAATGGACGTGTTGCAGCTAAAGAATAATATTATTCCTAAAGGCTTGATACCTTTAGAAGAACTCTTTGATCAAGATGATGTAGCCCGCAAGCCAACATTTCAGCCAACAGAGAAGGGTGTGGAAGAGGTCAATGTCGGAACAGCTGCTAATCCTGAATTGGTAAAACTGTCTAAAGCATTGCCACCAAAAATAAAGGACAAATATATCAGTTTGTTGTCTTCATTTGTAGATGTGTTTGCTTGGGACTATTCTGACTTAAAGACATATGATACCAATATAATTCAGCACACTATACCCATTAAGCCCAATCAGAAACCTTTCAGACAAAAGTTGAGAAGGCTAAATCCAAAGTTGCTGCCATCAATTGAAAAAGAGATAAATAGGTTGTACAAATCAGGGATCATTGTTCCCATCAGATTTTCGGATTGGATCTCTAATTTGGTGCCCGTACAAAAGAAGACGAGTGAGATTCACTTATGCATTGATTTTAGAAATCTCAATAAAGTTTCGTTGAAAGACAACTATCCACTGCCCAAAATGGACTATATAATTCAGTGAGTGGTGGGAGCATCTCGTATGTCACTACTTGATGGTTATTCTGGATATAACCAAGTTTCTGTCCATGAAGATGACCGAGACAAGACAGTGTTCACCACTCTGTGGGGAACTTTTCATTACGTTAAAATGCCTTTCGGTTTGAATATTGCAGGTGCCACATTTCAGCGTGCAATGGACTTGGATTTCGCGAATGAGAAGGATGTCTTTTTGGTTGTGTACCTTGATGATTTGACGGTGTTTTCCAAATCTGATGAAGAGCACATGTACCATCTAAAAACTGTCTTTCAAAAGTGCAGAAAATATGGCCTGTCACTGAATCCGAAAAAGAGCTTGCTTGCCATGGAGGAAGGCAAATTACTCGGGCACATTATCTCAAAAGATGGCATTCGTATTGACCCAGCACGTGTGCAAGCAATTCAGCAAATCGATCTGCCCCGGAATAAGAAAGAGATTCAATCTTTCAATGGTAAAATGAATTTTCTACGCCTCTTTGTACCTAATCTTGCTGAGCACCTAAGAGAGATTACAAACATTCTTAAGAAGGACAGCCAAGTGAAATGGACGAAAGAGGCTATAAAATCTTTCAATTTAGTCAAATTTTCTCTTTCTTCAGCTCCAGTTCTAGTCAGCCCGGACTACACTCAGGATTTCATATTATTTTCATTTGCTTCAGAGCATACTATGGCAGCTATGTTATTGTAGAAAAGAGATGATCACGAAAGACCCATTGCATTCTTCAGTAGAGCTATAAGAGATGCAGCCTTAAAATACAACATCATTGAGAAGCAAGCCCTTGCATCGGTGAAAGCATTGAAAGATTTTCGAGTATATGTTCTGCATTCTCATATTTTGGCCTATGTTCCTAACGTTGTTGTCAAAGATGTTTTAGTGCAGACCGATCTGGAAGGAAGACGAGGCAAGTGGATTGCAGATTTGTTGGAATATGATGTGGAAATAAAGCCCACAAAGCTTGCTAAAGGACAGGGATTGGCAAAGTTAATGGTCGAATCAAACTTGTACGCCTTGGACATAAATCTGATCACTGCTATGTCCGATTAGAATGAGGAAGGATCGTCAATTCAGGTATCTGAAATGTTTGCTCTTTCTTAGTGGTATTCAGATATCATATATGTGCTTAAAAATTTGTCACCACCGCCCGACATGACTAGAAACAACGCGAGAACACTCAAATTGAAGGCTGCCAAGTTTTGCATTCTAAATTCTGCACTGTATTGGAAAGATCCCAGTGGCGTTCTATTAAATTGCTTGGTGGAAAAGGAAGCAAAGAAGGTCATGGAGGACTGCCACCAAGGAGACTGTGGTGGTCACCTTTTTTGGAAATCAACAGCAAATAAAATTCTAAGAGCGGGGTACTATTGGCCGACATTGTTTGCTGATGTATATAAGATGGTCAAGCACTATCATAAGTGTCATATTTTCGAAGGATGGCAGAAGTTATAGCCTTTGCCACTTAAGCCCATTGAGGTGAGTACCCCTTTCCAGCAATGGGGGTTGGATTTCATTGTTGAAATTCATCCCGCTTCTTCCGGTCAGCATAGATGGATCCTCACAGCGACAGATTATTTCACGAAATGGATCGAGGCAATTCCCACCAAAAAAGCTATAGATGCAGTAATCATTTCATTCCTTTAAAATAACATCTTGTCTTGCTTTGGTTGCCTGAATAAGTTAATCATTGATAATGCAGCAGCTTTCAAATCAAAAAGGATGGTAGATTTTTGTCATAAATATCACTCATTTTGGGTCACTCAACTGCCTATCATCCACAATGCAATGGATTGGCGGAGTCTTCGAATAAATCATTAGTCAACATCATCAAGAAGCTGCTGGAAATAAACAAAAAGAGTTGGCATAAGAGGTTGGTCAATGCACTTTGGGCAGATCGGGTCAGTCAAAAGAAATCCATTGGTACGTCACCTTTTGAGCTTGTTTATGGATTTGATACAGTGTTTCCTACCTCTC
Organism: Pinus taeda; assembly: GCA_000404065.3. Classification (NCBI taxonomy): domain Eukaryota; kingdom Viridiplantae; phylum Streptophyta; class Pinopsida; order Pinales; family Pinaceae; genus Pinus; species Pinus taeda. The sequence continues at coordinate 167,933 of APFE031307406.1, read as the reverse complement.
TCGCAGCCCCAGTAGTCAAACTTCTCAAGGAGGCAGGCAGTGAAGAAGATCCTATGCAGAGAAGGTTGAATCAAATGGTCCACTTGCAGCAGACCTGAGAAGAAGTCTTTCAGAACACATCCAAGTTGCAGGAGAAGATTAAGAATATTTATGACAGAAAAGAAAGGGCAGACAAATTTCAGTTGGATGATGTGGTACTAAAGTGGGATGCAAGGAATGAGGAAAAAGGTAAGCACGGTAAGTTCGAGAATCTTTGGAAAGGTCCTTTCAAGATTGCAGCATATCGAGGTCAGAATGCCTTTCTTCTGAAGGAAATGAACAGGGAAGATTGTCCAGGAGGGCCGATCAATGGTCGGCTTCTCAAGTGGTACCATTTCTGAGTTATTAACATTGCTTCCACTGTCATTGTAAATACCATTTTATTTCAGTTTGGTTTGAGTTTGTCAAGTTAGTCTTCAAGTCATTTCAATATCAAATTTGAGTCAGTTTTTTTTTTGTCATTTCAGTTTCATAAATGAGTCAGAGTCTTGTGTTTTTTGTCGAAATAATGACTCCATATCCCAATGGATGAAGGCACAGTCTAGCTCTTCCAGAGATCTGTTGTTCTTGGCACCTCCAAGGAGCTACCATCCCCCATTGGAGCCAATGTTAGAGTCGGTCTTGTCAGTGCTCTGTCAGAGATCAAAACACTTTTGGCATTTCATTTTTAGGAGTCCTGCTCCATTCACTAAATTGCATTCCACTAGGGGCATGCCATAATCTGATGGAAAAGGTCTTGTCATTCATTTCCCCTCATGTCTGGCACCTGTTGGCTTAGGTCTTTTGTCAAAGTTCACTAAAGTCCATGACAGTCAAGGTTTGGTCCTTTACTGAACAAAAGTCATTTTCAATCATTAGGTCTAGGGATTAGTCAATTTGGTCTTCAACCATGTCTAATAAAGCCATGCAAGCCAGAGGGAGGCCGTTACAAAGTTATGATTCAAAGAGTTTCATCGTCATGTTGATAGACTTTGACTATTCTTCAAAACTTTGTTTTGAAGAAAAGTCAAACAGTGTGTCATTTGTGATAATTTTCAAAAGAGTCTCCAGTTGATCTCTTCAGGCACAGTCATGGTTTCCTTGGCCAAATGCCATGTCAACAACCCTGCAAAAAGTGCCAAAAAATTTCATCATTCTAGCTAAAAATTCAAAGGGAAAAGTGAAATTCAGTGTTGCATTAACTCAGTGAAAAGAGCCAAAATGAAACATTAGCAAAGTGGGTTTTTGAAGAAGCAAAAATTTAACCCATGACTCCAAAAGTCTTTATAAATTATTTCTACAAGAAACATAATCATTTTGCATACCAAGGTGGAGAGAAAGCATTTCAAGGTGATTAAGACAAGCTAGCACGCGTTTGAGTGAAGTTTGGAGTCGTTTTCAGGAGCACGGCGCACATACAGAGGGGCACGGCACACATAGAGAGCGAGGCACACAAAGCGCAACCCCACAGTGGTAAAAATACAAGGGCATGACGCATATACGGAGCACGGCGCACACCCACAGAGGCCCGAAATTGTTCCCAATTGCATCAAATCTTTTGGAATTCCTTCCAATTGCCAGGTAAGGTCTATCTCTTGGCTTACTCATCAAATTTTGTGGATTGGATGATGGTTATGGCCATTTATAATTGCAATAAAAAATTCCTAAACCCTACCACTTGAAATCACCAAAGCTATTTCTCTAGGGTTGAAAACTTGTTGTGTAGATGCCAAGGTTCATCCTCCCTCTCATTTTTCCCCTTCTCTCCATTTTTCCCTTCCCCCTATCTCATTTTTCCCTATTTTCCCTACCCTAAAACATTACTAAACCCATATTTCCTATCCCTCCACTCATTAGTCAATGTAAACCCCAAACCCTACCTCATAAAATCCCCACACCCTCCTACATATCCCTAAACAAAATTTCCCCCATAGCCCCTAACCCCATCATATTATTCCCTTCCTAACACTCCCTCTTTGTATTGTTCCCCTTGGTGGCAGAGTTCATATCATCACACAGTTTCACTACCATCATCAAAGAGCAGTCCAAACATAGTACGCATATAGCAGTCATGGCATCTAAGCATTCATCATAGTATGAGATGGAGACCCAAAGTGATTCATCCTTAGAAAATCAGGCTCCTAGGAGACATCACAAAAGTGGCAAACATGTTAGGGATGAGCCAACCACCCTCACAGAACTGCAGGCCTGCCCTCTTGCTATGTCATGTTTCCAGCATCTATCATGTTTTGAGTTTTGTCAAAGGGTGGCTAATGTTCGATTTCATCATGAGTTGGCCCGTCTTTTTGTGCTTCATCTACATGGAGATCACTCTATCTTGGCCGGGGTCACCTTCACAACTGATACCTGAAACTGTCTCATTAGCAACCAGCATACCGAATGTTGGAGAACAGTGGCACAAGAAACAGAAGGCGGATAGGCAGCATTATGAGCATTACATTAAGGCCATTTTCTTGAGGCAGCTCCAAAGAGTCTTTCCATTCAGATATTTGAAAGATGAATATGTTGCACTCATGAAATTGATCATGAAGTATTTCAGCTGTGAGGGGAGGTTCTCTCGTTTGTATGCCTATCACATCAGGTTGCTCATGCACTTTACCAGGGTACGGATGATGAACATCCCATATTTCATTTGCAAGAACATAGAGAGGATGAACACCTTCATGCAGCATAAGACCCCTCAGCAGCAACTTAACAATGTTTATCACTTTGCTCTTATCTGGATTTTGGTGGATCATCAGTTGGGATTGTAGGGCATTAGATGGGATGACTTCATATCCCGTGACCTCTTCAGCACTTCATAGGTATTATTGGAGGTTGAGCATGAGATAGGTGGTCCCTCTCATCAGTATGAGTGCCATGAGACCACTACTATACCAGTGTTCATCACATATTAAAGAGGCAGTAGGCATTTGTTTGCAGCAGCAAAGCGAGTGTTATCTCCACCCGGGGTGGAAGGGGCCTCGCTTCCGACATCGACAACACAGGTACAGGATAAGGGCAAGAGGCCCATGCATGATGAGGGGCCATCAGGTGAACAAGAGGCCGACTTCATCCTCATTCATGATGATGATGCAGATGAGGAGAGTGCCAAACTTAGGAGGACCATCCATGAGTAGAAAACGGAGATCCAAGACTTGTCACTCAATTTGGAGAGGGCCAAATGGATTATCAGGTATTTGGAGTAGAGGAACAAACAGCTTGAGGACTAGCATGAGATCATGGAGCTGCAAAACATCCGTGAGAATCGCCAAGCTGCCCAACATAGGAGGATTGAGCTCACTCCATTAGAGCAAGAGATTAACAATGACTGAGAGTCTTGGCTCGAGCGTATCAACATCCACCTTGAGAGATTGTTAGAGAAGGACAACAAGGACAAAATCATATTGAGGAGGATGGTTTATCACTAAATGGCACGAAACATGAGTTCAAAGGCTTGGATAAGGAGTTTGAAGGCAAAATTGAGCAAAGCGACAAAGAAGCAAAAAAGGAAAAAAGAGCAAGATCAGCTTTGAATCTTGGCTGAAGCCTTTGTGGCCCATCATAGCACTTCATAGAGGATATCCAGCCCGAATTTCAAGAAATTTGGGGCAATTTTGGTCACATGACAAATTTTTGGTCACAACACAGGGTTTTTCTCCCTGTGCGCCGCGCCACTAGCGCGACGCTTAGGATTGGGAGCTCCAAATCACAAATGGCTTGCATTTTTGGATTCAGCATGAAAAATTATGCCTGTTGGTGCATGGAAAAGAAATTTGGGCATGATTTGAGTCCCTAGGAAGTCAAAAACACTCAAAAAATGGCCTCTCTGCCCCTATTTTGACACACATGAAGCAGTCTTGGGAGAATGAAGTTTTGGAGGGGAAAATGAGCACCAAATTCAGAAATTCCACTTGGGTTGGAAAGTAGACAGGCTAGGCTTTCCAGCAAGCACAATTGGGAACTATTTGGACTTCCGAAGGTACCTCAAAATAGCCTCCAAAGTGGCGCGGTGCATACAGATTTGGGCACGGCGCATATAGAGAAAAAGGCCAAAATCACTTCCGCTTCGCGACATTTCGATTCGCGACTTTCTCCAAGTGGGCCTGCTCATTTTCAATACACTTTTTTCAGCACCTAAGGCAAAATTTAAAGTATTTCCACTAAAGGTTGGCTTCTATCCAAGTGGCAAAGGAAGGCGAGCAGTCACCCAAGCCATTTGTCATTTTTGTAATGGTGCACCTATAACTAATGGTTGGCTTTCCACTTTCACTTTGTAATGATTCGAAAAACTCCCCAACACTTGGTCGTTCTATTTCCTCATGGCATAGTCTATTTATTGTATACAAACCATTTGTAAAGGGTTGGTTGTAATTTCTGGGAGACTGTGGGAGAGAAACTCAACTCTTCATTGTATATTTTGACAGAGGATTAATGAAAGGCAGTGGCTCTGTTTCATGAGATTCATGTGGTTGTGAGTGTAGCAAACTTGTTCTCTTTATGTTTCATATGTATTTCGTTATGTTTCACAGTTCATTCATATTCATTTCCAGTGAAATTTTCTAAGTTAGATAAGGTAGAATTCATGTTTATTGCTCTACCTGTGGGAAAGTTTCACGTTATGTGTTCTTCTTCTGTTGAAAAGGATTCATGTGTTCATGCCCTTTTCACCCTCCTAAACAATCTTTCCATTCCGCATTACTTCAAACTTAATTAATAGACTTTCCGCCTGTCTTGCCTCACGAAGTAATCTGTGCCTTTGTGTTAAATTCTCTGCTCATTGTTTTTCATTGGTCCCATACATCCCAGAAACTCAGTCATTTATCAAAAATTTGTTTCTTGTTTCTATATTCATTTACTAGCCTAAATCAATATTTCACTGTAAGTCATCTCAGACCATATCGTTTGTTTATTCATTGAGCGTGACTCTGAGAGAGCCCTCTCCTGTTCTGGTAGGGCTAGCTACCAGACTGAGCATGGTTTGTGGTTACCCTGAATTTTGCCTTCCTTCAGCCTAAGGCAGATTTAGGTGCTAATATCAGTAATATGAAATGTATAATATAGTGTTTGGTTGTATCATTAGATAGTAAAACCCCAAATCCTGGCAATTGATGATATTTCTACCAACCTTCCCAAATATTCCCATAATAATTGAAATAATTGTTTTAGTAGTTTCAGAAAATAAGGTTATGGGGAAACTCAGTAATAGTTTAAGTAAGAGCAGAGTTTTGTTGGGGGGGGGGGGGGGCGGCGTGGAAGAGTTCAAATAGATTCTTCTTATCCTCCTTAGAAATATATTGATAAGTAGCTAAAATAGAATCATCTATGAAAGTGGTATACCTTATCAGACTCTGGAAAACTTAGGGCTTGAAGAATAAATTGAGAAGAGAACTGTAAAATGTTTTCCCATGAATAATTTATCACAAAATTTCAATGGGGTTAAAGAGATGAAGTCAACTAATTGATAAACTTAGGGAAGGGATAAGTATGGGAAACAATGGCAGCAACAATACAAGACTTAACTACTCAAAAGGGGTTCTCTGACTCAATTTGGCTAGCAAATAGGTTTTATTGAATTTTCATTAGGTCCAGTGAATATACGAGATCAAAAATGTCCCTATTTGTATCCATTAGAGAAATGTGTGTAGTTGATGCAGGCAAAGCAACTTTCCTAGCCATTTTAGTAGTTTTCCTTTTAATTAAAAGAAGAGGAGATGGAGGATGTTATTACCTGGATGATTTAGAGGAGAATGTTGTAATTCTAATTCAAGAGAAAGATTGAAGTGCGCCTATAGTGATAAGGGTAGAATGGAGTGGAGTAGAGTTTTCTTTAACAATAAAGCAGGAGAATGAAAATGATGAGGATATGAACACAAGAGTATGGAAGGATTATGGTGGAAACTAATGTGGAAGTGGAGGATTACGTGAAGTGGGTGAGTTGGCTCGCTTGTTACACGCTCGCTTGATATCGCAAATGGTTTCGATAGCAACCCTTTTCCACCCTCAGGGGATTCCACGCTCTTAAGTGGTTTTTCCTTGAGTGGTAGCGGGGAAGATATGAGTCGTAGATCTCCCAAACAATTTTTTTAGGAGACAACTCTCAGGGGCTCCTCCCTGCATAATCTCCAATTTCTTTATGCCATCGAGTTTGGATATGGACACAGCTTGGTACAAAATCATGGTGATATGCTTGAAACATGCGCACTTTTTAATCCTCTACTAGTGCAGGGTGGCTCACCCTTCATATTTATTCATACAACAATGTTCCACTTTATAGGCCTAAAATGTTAGGCTACTCTAAATATGTAGCATAAAAAAATTGTGAAGGATTTTAACCATATTTCGGTTATCTGAGCCTATATATATATATATATATTATATATATTTATTTATTTATTTATTTATTTATTTATTTTTTATTTATTTATTTATTTATACTTCGTTTTTTAAATACAAAATGAAAAGTGGCTACCAACACATCCCACACATGGATTAACACTATTAAATCACAATTGCACTTTGTTATCACATGCAAATATTTCATTAAAATCAGCTCTCGTGGAGTCGTAAATTTAAAGTCTATGAAATTTAATTTGCATTGCCTTTTGATTTGTCAACGCTAATTGTAGAAATATAAGTAAAGTGTGTTACCAAATCAAAAGGTAGTGAATGGCCAATCTGAAAAAGACAGAGGTGAAAAGGTGAAAGCAGAAAAAAATTTTAAATGTGAATATTTCAATTGTCTAGATCGTAAGAGGTGTGAGATCAATGGTGAATATGCATTGTGGATTCAAACTTGCCCAAAGTTTAAAGTGTCATTCAAATTCCCGCACTCACCATGAAGTGACACATGTCCATTAAAGATACAGTGTGGGGTTCTTTCCTAAGGATAAAGGTAATGTAGTTTGTCACCTCCACACTCATCACCACCGTTGATCTATCACGGTACATGAGAGTGCCTTAAGTAAAAAAACCATAGATACTATACTGTAGTTGGGGGGATTATTAGTCTTACTGGGATTCACAAGTGTCATTAGTCTCCTTTATTTCCACTAGGTTCGTCTAAATCTAGATGCAAGTGGCATAGAGTCTAATGTGAATTCATATTATTACCTAAAGACATCAATTTACTGGCTTTAGTAATCAAGACTGAGTACCAATTAGTGGCAGATTTCTTTGTTGTATAAAAAAAATAAAGTTATTTTTCATTTTTAGGCCAGAAGAAGCCTTGATGGATGTAGTGCACCTATGAATGTACTACTTATCAGATAAGACATTTCCCAACAAAACTAACTCCAATAATTGCAAAGTGGCCTCACATCACAATAAGAAAAAGCATTCACTGGAAAACTGCCAACCGGCCTTATATTACCTTTTTCATTAATAAACCACCCTTTCTCCATCACTAGATGAAGAAATCCCCCTTGAACCCAATTAAATAATCTACTCGAGAGAGACGTCTCCCCAACCAATCATTCCCTGAATCAAATTTTATTATTTTTAAATGCTCTGGCACCCGTCGGATATTTGAAGTTAAGTTAAAACGTCGATTATCCAATGCCATTCTGACATAACATATTATCAGATATCTGAATTTTTACCAACGGATGAATTATTCAATTCCATAACACTCTCATCACATTAAACTGTTACAATGTCACTTATTTGATGCCACACTAGTTGGATATTTGAAAGTTGGATATGTCACTTATCTTATGCTAATATTTTTATGCCAGGTGTGATATATGAGGAGGATCATTCTAGTTTGTCTTACCACTACTCCATATTAAATTATAAATGCAAATGGATGACATGTTTGTTGATATAGATTTTTCCATAGTATACATTAGTGATAACTTTGTTTGTTCAAGATATTTGAAGGAGAATGACATGCATTTAGAAGAATTCTATGAAAAGGTTTATAAGCACCAATTAGTCCTATTTTACAAAAATAGAATTTCGAAAATCTAGAACTAAATTTCTAGGTTTGATTATAGAAGAGGCAAAGAGAGAGCTTCAAGAAGATGTTCTGCAAAAATTAACAAGTTTCTTAGATGTGTTAATAGATCAAACATAGAAAGTTTCCTGGGTAGTCTAAACTATGTAGGATATTTCTATAAGAATCAAAAGTTAAATATGTTGCTTGTCTCTTTAGGAGATTGGAAAAGGACACTACACCATGGACTCATAAAATGATTGTTATTGTCAAAATTATATAAGGAAAGGTTAAAAAAATTCCTAAGATAATGTTACCAAATATGGATATAAATTTATTTTTGAAACAATTATTCTTCAAATTCATGGTTAAGAGTATTTGTCCAAGAGGATTAGAGAAAAGAAGAAATACATATGTATGTAACTAGAGTATTTTAAGGTGTTGAATTAAATTATCTATCAAGACATAAGGAATTACTAGCAATAAAAAAACTCAATATCCAAATTTAATTTATTTCTGAAAATGGTAAATTTCATTGTCAATACAGATCTAAAGCATATCACAATATTGTTGAAGAATAAGACACTACTAGAACAAGGAAATAACCATATTTTCATGCGGAGTATATGGTTGGATGATTTCATATTTTCCATATAGTATAAGCTTAGAAAAACATAATAACATAGTAGATATGTTAACTAGTGAGGATGGTCCACAACCAAAAGAAGTAGATAGCAATATGACAAACTTTTTCAAAAAGTAAGCGTTAAAAAAAAGGCGAAACAAATCCAGATATAGGAAAAAATTCAAGAAGAACCTAAAAATATGTGTTTTTACCACCTAATTGAAGCTATAAATAATTTCCCTTGGCAGAAAAAAGATCTTAGAAGCTTGGGATTCTACATACAATAAAGATAACGCTTATTTATATTCCAACCAAGTTGGTATGTTTAAGTTATAGGTTATTGAAAACAAACAACCTACTAGAGGATAGAGTGCTCTAGAAATATTTGGTCCCATCATCTATTTTATATTTGGTCCCATCATCTATTTTATATATTGGTGCAAGATACTTGAACATGTCAAATACATGAGAAATTTTTTGGTCATACTAGATTGTCAAATGATACTCCCTTTCCTATTGTAATAGTGGCTCATGGTTTTTATGGAGAATTTCTATCCACTTTAGGAATTTGGAGCAACAAAGTTTCATTTCATTGCCAACCTTCAAGCATATTTTCTAATTGGAGCACAAAATAATTATTAGTTCAAATTTGAATTATAATTCATAAGATCCACATTATAACTCTTGGATAAATACCTTCATACTATAGAAAGATAGTGGGAGTCAAAATCTAACTTTAGCTTGAGGCTTCTAGAAAAGATAGGACTCACTATTTTGGATAATTCCTTTTTAGTTTGAGTTTACGAATATACCTCCAATTTCTCTAGAGCATCTATTATATTAGGATATGGAAGACATACTAGGCGATCATGATCTTCACATTGCATATGATCCTTATGTTGGATATCCTTCTAATGAAACCAACAATTGTTGATAGGAAGTGTGTGTTATGAAACCAGCTCAAGAAAAGATAGAAAAGATAGATCAACACCTTAGAATTAAGCCTCTTCGAGGGGGAAACCTCCTTTACATTACATAAATGAACAATTCTTGGATGATACAAATGAAAAGACCTCCTTTTCTATATATAGGAGTCTAAGGGGTCATTATATAATCAGAGCCTACATAACAATAATAATGTAAGGGCACAATAATAACAATAGTGGGCTTCTATGGGGCACAATAGTAACAATATGGGCACTATGTGGGTACATCAATATAATAAGTGGGTTGTACTAATAACAATAAGGGTTACACTAGTAGTATAGGGGCCTAACATGCCCCTCTCCTTCAAAAAGCGTTGTCCTCAACGCTTGAGTAGTTCTTGATGCTTCTGTATAAAATTCTTGTCCTCCCATGTGGAATCTTCAACGGGTAAGTTCTTCCACTTGATGAGATACTCTGAAATTGATCGATTTCGTAGCTGCCAGGTTCTTGTTTCTGTGACTGCTCCAGGTTCCAATATGATTTTTCCTTCCTCTTCAATTTCTGGCAATATTGTTTGAATTAGGATCTTTTGTGACTTTTGAATAAGTGGCCATACTTCTTCGTCCCTCTTCCATTCATCCCTTGCTTCGTTTATCCAAGCTGGTTGGATAATAGAAATAGCACAAAACAATGCTTCCACATTCTCATCCTTGAAGAGTTGTCCCCTTCGGTAAGGTCGCCATTTTTTAAGTGCATGTAGTATTGCCAACATTTCCTTCTCATAAATAGCTTGCTTGATATGTAGCAGTAAAAATACCCAATCAAAACATTTTTTACTACGATGTGGATCTACCTGTTGTTTCATTTGATTTTGCACCAAAGTGGCATTATCCTTTAAAAGTTGGAGAACTTGTTGTTGATGCACGATGTGATCTTTCACCACTTGAACCTTTTTCTTCTTGATATGTCCTTCTATCTTTAGAGTTTGAGGAGTGATAATTTCTTCCAATCCTTTACAAGATATGGCCAGATTCATTTCTTGATGCTCGATGTGATCTTTCACTTCTTGAACATTTTTCTTCTTGATATGTCCTTCTATCTCGATAGTTTGAGGAGTGGTAATTCCTGCCAATGCTTTACAAGATATGGTCTGATTCATTTCTTCTATCTCTAGGGTTGGATCCTGGCGTATATCCTCTTCTTTTGATGTTTCTTGATCCTTTTCTTCCTCCTCTTCATAGTCTATGTAAAATAATTTCTTCTCAACACACTTATGACCTTTAGTGCAATTTCTATCACAATTGTAACAAAGCCCTTTTTCTCTTTTTTCTTCCAATTGTTGTGGTGTAACCATTGTAGGTTGTGGAAGGCTAGGAGAAACAACACTTCCATCTTCATAGCTGTGAGGGGTAGAATTCATTGTTGCCATAATTTTACTTTCTAGTATGTCACAAAGACCTTTTACTCTTTCCAATTGTTGTGGTGTTACTCTAAAGAAGGTGTTGCTCTTTGTATCCTCATAATGTGCTATCATTTCCTCTATGAGAATTGACCACATAACAAGTTGTTTACGAGAACAAAGCCCTTTATACCATAAAAATTGATCTGGTTCTAAATATGAAGATGCAATACATACCTTCTGTAAAAGTGGTACACCATGTAGATCAAAATATTGCTTCATCTGAAATATCCAATTTACCGGATCCTTCCCATCAAACTTCCTCATCTTGTTTTTTCTTAATTTTAGGAGCTCTATCTTGAAACGACTGTAACTCTATACTTTCAGATCTTTAAGTTATGAAATTATGATCTACAGTAGCCCTCTGTGTCCTCTTTCCAATTCCACCAGTCTGACCCCAATTGGATTCTCCAATGAAGATTTATACCAAATCTCCCATAGTGACTTGATTATAGACTAGTTCAGTAGAGCGAACTTGTATGACGTGCCACGAGTCACTGTTTCGACCTTTGGATCTGAAAAATGCATACAAGAAACTACAGTCCATCCTCTTTCTATACCTTCTTATTAAATTTCAATCCGATCCCCAAAGAGAACGTTATGATGATTTTCCCCAGGTCATCTGTTTGGAATGTAATTCAGGATTCTGCAAAAAGACAAACTTCCTCAGATCATATCTATGTAAATATAGGACGAACAGCTCTGAAATTCGGACCCAAGATTCAGAGAAATTTCTTCTCAAATGGGTTTTTTTTATTACTTCTGAAACATCATAGAAAAATAGTTATAGTGAACATTCCACGATGACCTGTTTGGAGCAGCGAAACCCTAGAATCCAAAGCTCTGACACTAAATGTTACGAAACCAGTTCAAGAAAAGATAGAAAAGATAGATCAACGCCTTAGAATTCAGCCTCTTCGAGGGGGAAACCTCCTTTACATTACATAAATGAACAATTCTTGAATGATACAAATGAAAAGACCTCCTTTCTATATATAGGAGTCTAAGGGGTCATTATATAATCAGAGCCTACATAACAATAATAATGTAAGGGCACAATAGTGGGCTTCTATGGGGCACAATAGTAATAATATGGGCACTACATGGGTACATCAATATAATAAGAGGGTTGTACTAATAATAATAAGGGGTTACACTAGTAGTATAGGGGCCTAACATAGGACATGTGTAACCTCAAGGAAAAACAGGCACGAGATATATTATCATTGCGACAGAGTACCTGACTCGTTGGGAAGAAGTGAAGCCAGTAAAAGATTGAACGGCCACCATGGTCATGAAGCTTTTGTTTGAACATGTATTGACATGATTTGGATGTCCGAAGATCTTGATGAGCGATCATAGTACACATTTCCTGAACGAAACAATCTTCACGCTAATAGAAGAGTTTCAGGTGTATCATCAGAAAAGTACATTGTACCACCCACAAGCCAATGGGAAAGTAGAAGCATTTAACAAAATACTGGAGACTACGCTGACCAAAGTATGCAATGCATAGCGAAGTGATTGGGACCTGCACATACCTGCAGTATTATGGTCTTATAGGACGACATGCAAGAAACTGACAGGACAGACACCTTTCTGGCTGGTCTATGGAGTGGAAGTCGTAATGCCGATGGAATACATCATGCCTAGTTTACGCAAAGCAGTTCTCACGGGTATGACAGACCGTGGATCCCTGGAGGAGAGGCTCACGCAGTTGGAGGAACTCAAAGAAGAACGGTTTTTGGCTCGATTCCATCAGCAAGTACAAAAGCAGCGCGAAAAGGCTTGGCACAATCGACATATTAAGTTGTGCACCTTCAAGGTAAATGATTTGGTGTTACTGTATGATAGTAAGTTTGATAAATTCCTGGGAAAATTCATAATGCATTGGTTGGGACTGTATGTTATTGAAGAGGTCACAAACGAAGGCGCGGTGCAGTTGGTAAAGCTAAATGGAGAACCTTTCCCAGGCAAAGTGAATGGCAGTCGGTTGAAGCCATACACAAGTGGCCCGGCTATCTGACTAGCCGACAGAAGCACAGTCTTAGTGCTCCAGGTAGCTAAAAGGAGGCACGGGACTATAAAAAGAGGCAGGGAACACAGGAACAGATACAAGGAAGAAGTTCAGATACAGCGGTCTCTAAACAGCACGTACAAGAGGTACAATAGGCAACCACTTAGTGTGCTGCTGAACTTGCAGTAATTCGGACAGAGTTGGGAGGTCTCTACGCAAAGATCTCTGCATCGACAGAGTGACTCGAGGGCGAGTCACGATGTTTTTATTGGAGGCTTGTTCGGTGTGGGATCCACCAAGGAAAATTTTGGGGCTTAAAGCCCAAGTTTTGACTAAGTCCGATGTAAATACTCTGCAGTTCATGGGCGTGGAGCGCAAAGTTGTAATTGAGTCATAGGGTTGTCCGCCCTTACTTTTGTAATGTAGTGTTAGCTTGAGAGTTCTACCCATGGTTTGCGGACCATGGGATTGTATAAATAGAATGAGGCTCTAAGTTGTAAAGAGACATCTAAGAAAGAATCGAACAATCTAAGAGAAGATGATGAATTGAGTCTTAGTCGAAGCGTCGAGTCATGTCTTTGGGTTGTAGAGTAGGAGAAGGATCTACAGCTAAGCACGCAGAGGCCTAGTAGTCCACAGTTGAGTGCGCAGTACCCTGCAGCTGAGTGCACAGGGTGAGTCGAGTCTATAATCATTAGAGATAATAATAAAGAGAAGTTTTTTATCATTTTGTGTGTCTTTTTCCTGTTTTATGCATTGAAGTATATTGGGTATGAATTGCAAGTTTACTATTTATTTTCTAAGTGAACTTATATGAATGTGTTGAATAAGTGAATATAAGATAAGTATCTATTTACGTGAAGTTAACTAACATTTATAAGAAGATAAGTAACATTTGCGGTGTAACTTGGAGAAATAGCGCAGATCGTTGCTTTAGCAGCGGGAAAGCACCTCAGCCCCTAGTTAGGGCTACGCAAAGGTGATTATAACAGATTGTGAAGGCCTCACAGGTCAAGAAAGTGCACGAAGGTATTCATAGTTGGACTAAACCGACCCCTCAGACATCTCAAGGGTGCGGAAACTTGGTTCCAACATCCTCCCATATTGCTTCGAGTGAGACCTCAGTCCACGCTCCGCCGAATGTTGCCGAAAGGGCCAGTAGTACAGGGATTTGTTTGGCTAAATAACTCTGAACCTGGGTCAAGCCCCCTCAAGCCAACAGTATCATAGCAGGATTCACATTAGAGTAGGAATTTCAAAGTTTTTTCTCAGGAGGTTCGAATTTGTAGTTCAATGTAGCAGGATCTCTTCAGAGTTGGCAAGAGGACCTTAAACAGACTGAGGCTAGAGTATGCCTTGGAAGGCCACTCTAATTTCATCATATGGAGGTAGTATTGGATGACAATGGATTGCTAGAATAAATCATGAGAGATCTTGCAAAACCAGCAAAACCTTGTGCCTAGAACCTAGCCCAATGGAAGAAAGATGCAGCTAAGGCAAGGAGAATAATATTGTAGGGAGTATGGGACCACATTTTCACCAATATCCATGGGAAATAAACTCCTTATGCAATGTGGTAGGCATTGAAATATTTGTTCGAGAATAGTAGCAACCATAAGAAAGTAGCACTCACAGAAAAACTTCAAAATATCAAGATGCAGAAGAATGACATTATTCAACAATATCTGAGTAGGATCACACAAGTTCATGATGATCTTGCAAGATTTGGTGTTACTATTTTAGATGATGATTTGGTAAGCCTATCCCTTCTAGGCCTTCCCAACAGCTGGCATAGTGTTGAAGGCCCCGAAAATCGGGTCGACAACAAGAGGGATACCCGCCCGGTCCGGACCTTGGTTGGCAACTCCTTATCCGTTTGGTATAGCGAGTCTGACTGGGGACATGGGACCAATTTCCCAATTCAGTGTGTGTGTGTGAGAAAGATGGGTGTTTCTGTTTGGACTAGAATACTTCTATCTAATCTAATGCTATGCTATTATATTCTAATAAACAGGAAAACATTGAAATTTATGCTAACCCGGGGCGTGATCTTTCTTCTATGCGATCTAAAAAGATTTCATACAATAACTGGTAATAAAGATCATTCAGCTATCATAAGAAAAGAATTCGATAAAAATGAGCTACTTCATATAAGAAGTTAGACAAAACAGCTGTTAAAACTTATCGCATAAATGAGTTATTCATACACTAAACATAAACAAATAGTTATCACCGTACAAAAGTGCCAAATGATAACTCAGACATTCATGCTGTAACATATAAATAACTAAAAACTGAATATCACTTTAGCGCATAAGCAGAAATTGTTAAGAGATAAAAGTACCATTTATAACTAGTCCTACTCATGAGCTTCAAGCAATGATTGATTTATTTCTCCTTGATTTAACATCTACTAAGAGTACAGAAGTGCAACATCAGTAGTATATATTAAATGCAAATATCAAATAAACCCTATTCCATTCATTCACCAAAACCTCCTCTGAGGGTGCAAAAGTGCATGCTCTGAGGACAAGTTTTTGATAAATTTTTGGACCCTTCTCTAAATGCATGAGAAGGGTTTAAATACTACTAAAATAACTTATTTACAGAAATTGAGAATTCAGTTTAAATGATCGTCCTCTTGCCAAGAAAAACTATTCTAAAATTAAATCTACTAACTATTTCTAAATCTACTCCTTAATTTCTCAAGCATTCAGTATTTTTCTGAGTAGAGTCGGTTGACTGTCTTCCGCTTTTGGTTGAGTTAAGAAAATAGAAACGACAAGAGCTGGCATTATCTTCTCAGTAAAATTGATGATATGCTTAAGAATCATCCAATGAATATGTAACATTACCATGTATGCCTGGTAAAAATCCCATTTCAACTTGGTTAACTTTCGGACTGCTTCTGCTTTTCCTTCAGTCTTATGTTTCCAGTTTGCTTCTATCACTGATTTTTTTGCAATTTTCGGGGCTCGCAGGTGATTGAGAAACTAGGGACCTTCCTTTTCAAACAATTTTTCTTAATCGCGAATCGGAAACTACCTCTATTTCTTGATTCAGGCTTTCTTGATGCGGTTTTTTCCTCTGGTGCCTTTTTTTCTGATTCGGTATAAAGCCCAAAATTTGTAAAAATAGTATTTCTGTGAGTTCTTGACCCTGAGAATTAAACTATTTATTTCTGGTATCAGCGTCTTTCAGTATCCATTCAACCATGACTATACATGATAAATTTGTAATAGATGCCTCCGAAGAGTTCTATGGCTCTTTTTCTTCATTGAATGGATTAAGTGTGCCTTCCGAAATGTTCATAGGAGCGTTGCCTTCCCTCCTCGTTGTTTTATGCATAATGCCCTGTATAACGCTTCGTCCTTCTTTCCTGCAGTTTACATTGAGGTAGAAGTAATGATAAACGACTAATAACAGGAAAACTTTTAAATGTCAAAGATATACAAGACATGCCACCTTACATGAGTTATTTTTTCGAAAAACACAAAACCCTACTTCATCAACAACAGGCAATAACCCATTAATTCGCATTAAAATACATGACCAACTCTTGGCTAAAAAATTTTCTAGAACAATGAGGCAGAACCAACTACAATGGAGGGGTCTCGCATTTTTACTTTGTGATGTCGCAGATCGCAGTATCGCAATATCGCAATGTCGCAATATCATCGTGTTGTTTTTATCGCAGATCGCAGTATCGCAATTTTGCAGTGTCGCAGTATTGTGGTATCGCAATATCACTGATCGTTATAATTCTTGTCTAATTCTTGTGATATTTGCGATTTGCGATATGCGATATCGCATATCGGCGATGTTTTAAAGTTTTTCAATGTGAGTGTTTGTCTTCAGTATATGCGATGCGATGAAGTTTTGCGTCGCAATATCGCCTTTTATCGTTTTAACTCTTTAGAAGGTGTATCCTCTCATCCTTTGCGCGATGCGATATCCTTTAAGGAGTAAATTTAATTTTGTTCATTATGAAACTTAGGTTTTTTAGATTTTTCAACGTATTTTCCTAAGTCCATGATGTTGTAAGAAAATGTAACATTAACTAATTTTATTTTATTTTTAGGGTCCCCACTTATTTTAGTATTAGCAATAATACTTCATAAGGAGGGGGGTTGTTGGTGGCCACAACAGAAAGGTCCCCTCATATAGAAGTATTGGAGACATCACAGAGATATATATGATAGGATGGTAGAAATATTCTCTGAAGACGCGATAAATTTGGTCACATCACTTAGATCTGATCTACACATTGATTGAATGTATTGAAGGAGAGATAATCCTCATTGTTCTAAATAATCTATCTAATTTAGAAGGTAACAATGTCTATGAGGATAAGAAGGCTATCCCATTCAACAACTTGTGGTTTCTATGCAATATAGAAAAAGACAAGTTGAGGGAAAAAGTATTCAAACATTTGTCGAAAGGAAATAAGAACATATCTATAATTCAATGCTATGAGAACAGTAGGAAAGATTGTCCTAAGTTCAAGGGAAATAGAAAGGATAATAGAGAAGAAGTCCATTTCACCGAAGAAGTGGATGAAGCTAAAATAAAGAAGTCCAAGAAAGAGGAAAAGCATTAGAAGTAAGAGTTTATGACATCACCATAGGAAACATGAAGGATGTCTGATAATTAACTATGAAGGATATAGATCTTGGGAACCTCATTGGAAAATTAAGGAAAGGAATAAGTCTTCCAGGACAAGGCTCATCATACATCAAGTCAAAAAGGAAACATCTATTATATAGGGATATGAAATATTATCAAGATTCTCTGATGGAATGTTCATTGGAAGATTCACCGATCTAGAGAGGAAGAAAATGTTTCATCAGGAACTCCAACTTGTGGAATTCGTGGGATGATGGTATGATGACATAAGAGATGAAGAGGATCAAGGGATTGAAGATATTTGCAATCGAGGAAGTTGTTGAAAGAAGCCTAGATGATCTAAAGGTAAATGAGGTGTGTATGATTGTATTTGGTCATGTTGTATGGCTACAGGTAGCTTGGGTCACTACTCTATTTTGAGTAGCCTAATCAAAGGAAAGGAATCTCCTCATATGAAAGAATGTTGGAAGGAATGAGTTGCACTAGATGAAATCAACATAATATTTCCTCATATGAAGTATGAGGTGGTTGAATACAATTGAGTAACTTTTAATGGAAGCTCCATGGAATGAAATGTGTGAAGAAAGAAAGGAAGAGATCGTGATATATGCAACCGAGGTAAAATAATTCAACATTAGAAAGAAAGTTTGACTATGATATCTCCCATAAAGATGTGAAGACTCTAATGAAACTACAGAAAAAGATAGAGACCCTTGATAAGACATATCTTTAGGAGATGTATCAACATATATGTAGGATGTTGATGCCTACAGGAATATGTCATGATGAAATACCATCGCAAAGGTAATTATTATTTAAGTATCCATTATTTATAAACTAGTATGTGGATGTGCTTATGTAGGGCTACCAAAGAGAAGAATTATGAATGTCTTCCATGAAGAACAATGTAGAAGGATGCAAGAACCTTCCGAAAAAGAAATCCTGATGAAGGTAGCATAACATGAAGCAATACCAGATGAAGACTGATGGGTCAGTTTTTGATGAAAGGAATGATGACATGACTGATGGATGAATGTGATGGATGGTTTGTGCCCTATGAAGAAGTCCCAAAAGATGAAGACTCCACAAAAAATAAGAAATTCATGACATCAAATGAAGGAGTCCTTCAAGCAGTTGGTTATCCCATCATCTCCACCTAAGGAGTTGTTGAAGGTCCTATTTTGAGAGGGAGCCTAGAAATTTTCTTACTTGGAAGAAACTTGGAAATTCCTAAGCCAAGAAGGAGCTTAGTTACATTCCTTGTGTAGGAATGAGTAAATTCCTCTAATGGAATAGATATGTCCTCCCTAATTGAGAGGGAGAGATAGATGCATAATTCTGGTCTTCACCTGGGAAGATAGAATGAGAGGATTAGGTAATCATTTTGCATTCGATACTCTTTGAGGATGAAATAAGGCATCCAAGAGAAGAGTATTCATCAAGAATAGATATTATTTGAGGGCTAGGGAGTCCAATATAAGAATAGTCCTCATGGAACACACCGTGAGTACCTGGGTAAGGTATGTTCTGAGAGATACAATGATGAGAGTGTCTGTAAATCATTGGTCTCGCCAACATTGAGCTCAGATCTTGTGGAACGATAGAGTTTTTAGTCAAGGCCTTGCTATGTAACAATTTTTGTTGATATGATGCTAAACAAATGGGTTACCAATTTGACTCTTCTTATGATAAATTATTCAGATTATGAATGACCAAGTACCATTATGAATGCCTCCCTAGTTAAGAGGGAGTGTTGAAAAGCGTAACTATGTTCAATATTCATAATGACATGTAATTTTGACTTTTGTAAATGATGTAAAGAAGAAAAAAAATTATTATTGTAAGGCTTGCTTCATGGGTTTCATGAGCAAGAGATTTTATTTGTTCGTGGCTCCCATTGAGAGCCTTAGGATTTATCATTAGAGTCAAAATAATTAATGCCATGTATGAAGAGCTCTTCTTGAGAATGTGTCAAATATATATGAGTCTATTAAAGTGTCTAGAAGCCCTCCAAAAACAAGCACAATCCTCCTATCTTGAAATCAGCCTCCAAATGAAGTAAAGATCATATTGGCTTACATTATGAAGAAACATCGGTTCACATGGCTCATGTTGGCTTATTTATGAAGACCAACCACTATATATAAGGTGAAGGAAGTTTGCATAAATCATAGTTCAGAGTTGGGATTCCACTAAGATTTTCAGAGGGTAACTACAGAATTTGAGTCATCTCCCTCTGAAGTTTTTGTATCGTAAAAACAAAAAGAAGGTTCAGATCTCTAGTCCAAAATTCTCTTATACTTCTGAGATTTCAGTGGATAAGACTGAAAGGTAGTTCGGATCTGCATACAGAACATAGTTTGGATGTCTCTCTACATTTCATATGGGCAGTAACAGATGAGATGATAGTTTGGGATGGAAAAGTGTTGAAGGGAAAGAGGATCCCTCTAAAGATCGGATCACAAAGGAAACAACACTAAAGCTCGAATCACAGTGGCAGTAATCTCAATTAAAAAGTTCAGATCTATGACGTGGATATAATCACACTAGTTATAATCACAGTATAGATGCTACCTTGCAGTACCTTTGTTTTAGTGTTACATCAAGTGTAGTAAGGTATCATTGATGATATAATAATTCATTGTTGATAATACTATTGTGATAAGGTATTATCTTTGTGATAAGGAGAAACAATATTATCAAGGTAGTGATGAAGATCTCATTATCAAGGAAATGATGAAGATCTCAGTGGAAGAGGAGTTAAGAAGAGTATTGTCTAGGGAACATGTGTCCTAGCCTTGGAGTGGCTAAGGTCAAGGGTCTTGGTCTTGGTATTCGTCAGTTGGAATCTCTATAAGAAAAATTTCTGCGGGTTTTCCTCTCAAAGAGAGAGTTTTTGGCCCTAGCTCATAGCCTACATTTTGTGTCTCTTACGTATTTATATTTATGCCTTGGTAGTTGTTTGATGAAGAATAATGCTAATAACTTAATCAAAGAGAAGATCCTAATCTAATGAAGTAAAAGATACTCACAAGCAGTTGCTAATAGAGAGAAATCACCTAAGTCTACTACTCTAGATTTCTCAACAATGGTCAGCTTCCAACCTATGAAAACAATGTTCCAAGAAGAAAAAATAAAATTTCTTATACTATTGTCGAGGTTTTTCTTTCAACCCATAGAGGCTCTTCTTCAACCTACAAACTAGGACTTATTTGCCTTTTTCTATGAAGCCTTTTAGTTTCTCCATATAAATTTCTTCCTCTGATTTACCATGAAGGAAAGAAGTATTTACATCTAATTGTTCACATTTTAAGTCTAAAGCAACAACAAGACCAAGAATGACTTTGATTGATCACATTTTGACAACAAGTGAGAAAATATCAGTGAATTCAATACCTTCTTTTTGGGAAAATCCTTTCACCACTAGCCTTGTTTTATACCTCTCCTTTTCATCAGCTTCATGCTTACTCTTGTATACCCATTTGTTTTGCAAGGCCTTTCTATCTTTTGGGAGCTTTACCAATTCCCAAGTTTTATTTTCTAGCAAAGAGTTCCTTTATTCTTCCATTTCTTTCTTCCATTCTTTACTATGCTCAAATTTACAAGCCACTCGAAAACAATTAGGCTCACCTTCAGTATTCAATAAAATATAGTTTGAAGGAGAATACCTTTGTGAAGGCTTATGAGGCCTAGAAAATCTATGAGCGTTCCTCCTGTAAACGTTCCTCCAATGTTCCTTCTTCTTGATGTTCATCACTTTCCACTTGTTTTCCTTCTTGCTCTTGAATTTGTTGTCCATTTTCTTGCATTGGTGAGATGTTTTTATGCTGCTCTTCAAACCTGTCAATAAATTTCTTGACCTCCAAGTCACCTACATACCTCTTAAACATTTATGACTCAATAAATATAACATCCCTACTTCTAATAACTTTATGTTTGACTAGATCCCATAGATGATAAACAAATTCTTGATTTTCATATCCCAGAAAAATGCATTTCATAGATTTATCATCTAGCTTACTTCTATTTTCTTTGGGAATATGTACAAATACTTCACATCCAAATATTTTGAAATGACAGTAATTTAACTTCTTACCAGTCCAAACTTCTTCAATAATACCACCATCCAAGGCTGCAGTAGGAGATTGATTTATAAGATAACAAGTTGTCCTTACTGTTTCTGCCCAAAAATGCTTCTCCAAACCAAAAATTGACAACATACTCCTCACTTTATCCATAATGGTGTGATTCATCCTTTCTGCAACAACATTTTGTTAAGGAGTACCAGGCACAATCTTCTCATCCTTTATGGCAAAGTTATTGCAATATCCCTTGAATGATTTTGAGCAATATTCTCCATTGTTATCTATTCTTAGACACTTGAGAAATTTGTTAGTCTCTCTTTCAACAAAAACATGGAATTTTTGAAATATTTCAAACACTTCACTTTTAATTTTCATAGGGTATGCCCAAACCTTCTTGGATGCATCATCTATAAATGTTAAAAAATATGTTTCTCCTCGTAATGACTTAATGTTGGCAGTCCCAAACACATATGAGTGTATCAATTCTAACAATTTTTTCTTTCCATCATGGCCACCTCTAAGGAAATAAACCCTTCTTTTTCTACCATATATACAATTCTCACACATATCAATATTATAGGATTTCAAACCTAATAGTAAATTTTTACAAACAAGTGTCTTTTTCCCTTCTCACTCTTGTGACCCAAGCACTTACGTCATAGACCTACTGAATTTCCTTCTTTTCTAAAAACAACCAAATTTTATTTCACTATCATTGCCTTCAATGTATATTATGTTCTTGTTTTGGATCCTCTAGCCATGGCCCATGCTCCTTTTCTAATTTTCCATCCTCTTTTTTTAAAGCTTGTGTAACAGCCTTCATCATCCAGACATCCCACAAAGATCAAACTCATGCACATTTCTAGTACATGCTTGACCTATTTTAACAATATATATTTTCCATCCTTAATTTTGATCTAGACATCTCCCACTCCAACAATAATGCAAAAATTATTGTTTCCCAAATGCACTCTACCATAATCACCAAGATTATATGCAACAAAACTATCTTTGCATGGGGTTACATGGTGAGATACACTAGAGTCAAGGATGCCTGAGAGTCAAGGATATAAACATGCATCCTCTACTGAAATAGTAAATAACACATCATCATCTATGACTACAGTAGTAGTCTCAACTTCGTTTGTGTTGGATGATTTATGATTTATACTGGCCAATTTTTTATCCTTTTTTCCTTTCTTCAAGTCTTGATGCTCTTTCTTCATGTGCCTTGGTTTACCACAATGAAAAAAAATGAGCCTACCACTCCTTAATTTCGATCAAACTCTTGATCTTGAATGTCCTTGTTGATCTCAATCAATTCTTCTACAAAAATAAGCTAGAGCTAGAGCTTCTCCTCGCTAGTTTTCTGCAATTGACTTGCATCATAGCTCCTCATTCAGTAAAGTGCTACTGATATCATCAAACTTCTGGGTCCTTGTAGGTGCTGAAATTATCATAGCTACAATTAAATTTTTCCAGCTATCTTGCATAGAACAAATTAACAAGATAGCTCTAATTTCATCTTCTAGAATTATTTTAATAGAGGTAAGGTGACTAGTAATAATGTTGAATTCATTCAAGTGCTCTGCAATTGAAGCACCCTCCCTCATCTTGAGATTATACAACTTCTTCATCAAGATCACTTTGTTTGATGTTGTGTTCTTCTGATATATATCATGGAGCTTCTTCCATAATCCTTTTGTCGTCTTTTCTCTGCACACATTGAGACACACATCCTTTTCTAAATATTGGGGGATTGTAGAAATCACCTTTCTACATAGATTATTCAATTCTTCATCCGTCATGGGCGAGGGTTACTTTGATATACCCTCAATTAAAAATTATTGATCTTTTAAAACTAGTATATTATCCTCCATCTGTGATTTCCACAGGGGAAAATTAGCCTCGTTCAACTTCTCCATATCATTTAATACCATTGTCTTCATTCTTAATAAAATTCACACCCCAAAAATTAAATTCCACCTTCAATATAAAGCTTTAATTATTATACCTTTTAAAATAAAAAGTCAAAATCCATGTCCTTTAAAAATTTCACTATGTAACAAATGATCACCTTTCCCTTTTTTTTTCAATTAAATTAAAACTTAAGACCATGGGAAAATAACATTCGCTAAGATAATAGTTGATGGGAGGAAAATATAACTCAGGGACAAATTAAAAGAGAGAGACAACACAAAATAAATAAGATAGACAAAAGCAGAATAAATAATGGAAAAGAAGTCAAAAGTTTTACAAAGAATTATAAGCTTCACCTTCTTTTCTTAGTCGGGTTAAGGTAAATTACAAATTTATAATTGATAGACAAAGCTCTAAAATTTTCTACATGTGTTTTTCATGACTTCACAATCAATTAAAATTCAATGGATGGTGGATTATCGGTAGCAGTCAGCATAGTAGATAGTTGGCATTGGTGTGGATGGTGACTATTAGGAGGTTGACATAGGTAGTGACAAATTCTACTTTGGCTTCACATCTAACAAAATGTGTACCTAATTTAACTGTGATATTAGGGAAATGTGTACCTAATTTCCTCCGAATTATTATTTTTGAAGGTAAGTGCAGGATTTTAATATCAAGGTATTGAATCATGTTATCTCTACATTAGTATTAAATATGCCATCCAATTTTACAATATAATTTACTAGCCATTCAACATTCTAAGTAGAGGTGTGAAGTGTATGGTGGAGAAGGATTGGGTACAATGCAATAAATGATTGACTTATTATCGGCATGGATTATGTATGTCAAGGATGAAATTTGGTTAAATACTTTTGGTGTTCCTAAAGGACTCACCGAGATAGAGCTACTATCATACTTTTGCTCATTTTCCTTAAAATTGTTATACATAAATGTATGTTGCAAGGATTCAATCCCTCTTGTGATACTAATATAGTCACCTTTGATACAATGAAATGAAACAAAGTCACCTTTGATCAAATGAAATGAAACCAAACTCATGCATTATTTAAAGTAAAAGGCAAAGATTGACATCAAGCATTATGTTTCAACAAAATAACCTCTTTTTAAGGAATGGGTGGAATCACCAAAGCTCATTCAATAATTTGATCACATTCATCCCAACCACCTCTAGTTTAGGTAAATTCATTTATGAGAGTAAGTGAAATATATTAATATGAAAGAAATGAATCATGTTAGCTTTATCTCAATATTAAATATGTCAAACATTATTATAATATAATTTATTGGTCATTCAACATTCGAAGGCGACCATGAGCTATTGTTAGCAAGAGAAATAAGATGTGATGCAAAATTTGGTTACTAGAGTGAAATTAAAATTAATTTGAATTCACAAATAACTTAATGGAATACAACAGAGAGTGGAGGAGAAAGCATGGACAATTTTAGGGGCTAATATTCGCAAGTGGGCTAATTTTCCATGAGTTTTCCAGGAAAAAATATTCGCCAATTTCCATTTTTTTTTAAAAGTGATTCTGATAACAGCTAAACTGCTTTACGTAGCAAAGTTGTATCTTTACAATTTTCCGTATGTGGACATGTGGGTTATGGGCCCACATATATATTGGAAGCTTTCTTATTGGTGGATTTCACAATAACTCGTAGTCCATGGAATCACAACAAATAACGAACTACAACATAACCTCTCCAATCACTATCGGCCCTCTTTGAACGATTAAGATCGCATCTCAAATAGATTTAACCGCATTGATAACATATCAGGTCCTCTTGAAATGTTAAACCATGCACATGTTTGAGCGTGATTAATGTTCAATCAACCATCCAACAGACAGTCCTGATGGCCGAAACTCAACAAGGTCTTAACCTTGTTGTAGAAACACTCAGCATGTCTAAATTCCAAATTAACCAGCGCGCACTTTCGGAAGCGATATGCATCCGATAAATCACCCAACGGAAGGTTGTGATCTATCTAGACTTCAACTAGATTAAGTAATGGTTCATAACTTTCTCGGGTCTAGAATTGAAATACCGCTTACAGCATTGAGGCCACGTGAGAAACGGCTTCCTGCCTATGAAAACTTCCTTTCCATTCTAATTAATGCCCATGAATCTTCACCATGCAATGACCATGGATCTTCTTCCATCAGACGGCGCTGATGGTTCCTCCACCATTCCTCTAATGTCAGTCTTATCCATCCATCTAGATGATCTGACAGTTCCCGTTGTGTTTGATCAATCTCCTCCGTTGACCGGATCACATGCATGTATTGTGGAATTACGTTTAATTCCCATTTATCTCTGTCATACTTGTTTATGGCGAAGTTCATAGGTACTTCATCCTTTACACTCACATACACCTATCTATTAACTTGCAGTAAAGGACGTATATATAAACCATACATAGACACATGAAATGCAAACAACACACATATTTCTATTATATACAGAATTCGGTTACAAACTAAAGCCTCTCGAGCTTAGTCACAAATTTCCTCTACGACTACATTGTGTCCTCTCTCTCTCTCTCACAACATGCAGTTACACAATTTATAGAAATAACTACTTAATCATGGTTCATTCTAGATCCATGATCTTATCCTAAGATCGTTCAAACCAAACCCTAAATCTCTCTATACGCATACATGGCTCATAATTACATTTAATTAAGACTTCTAAAGACATATCAATTCCATCAATTTAGCTATGTTTTAGCAGAATTGACCCCAGTTTGTAGTGATTGTCCATGTTTCCTCTTTCACAACTTTTGACTCTGATTTTAATGAAGGGTGCTCGGATGCTCCTGCATCAAACTCCCGAGGTACAAAATTATGACCTTCTGGTCATATGCTTCTCCTTCATCCCTTATCAATTCTACCCACATCCTCTGTGGAATTGTTGAATTCCTGCAAAAACTCTAATAGATCTAGAATTCTAGTTAAATTAAACACAAGTAATTTGTTGATATTCAAGAGATGGGAGAAATAATTTTCTCCATAAAATCAATGTATTAAATTAATTAACAATCGTAATACATGAGCAACCAAACCTCTAATCCCAAAGGGAGGTGGTTATATAGAAATTGCAGAATCTAGAAAACTAGTAAAAAACTAGAAAAGGCTAAGAAAAGCTAAAGGGAGGCCTAAAATAGTAACAATGACTCAATACAACCTATGCTAACTATCAGCCATCAGGAAATCATGAGGAGGGGTGCATTTCCCAAGGAAGGAAACTTTAAAACATGATAATGGTTTGGGGGACCAAATCCCTTGATTTAAGGGGGAATCTTCATGTGGGGCACCAATCCTCAAATAACTCAAGTGGATGAGGAGTGGTTAGGTGTGGACATGCACTTAGATTTCTAAGTGGTTTAGGAAAGTGGTTGGACCAATATTTCCATAACATTAGGCCTTTAAAGGCAAAAAAAAGGGAAAGTTGGTCCACCGAGCTAGTTTACCAAAAACCAGGTGTGAACATGATTTTTAGTGCATGTGGCTAAGTCAAGGATACTTAGGCTAAGAAAAACATGTAGATGTTAGGATTATATTCCAACACCCCCTCTTCATGCTAACTCACTTATCTAAACTGAGTCTCAACCAATATGCCATGTTAGGTACTCAGGTACAATAAATAAAAGATCCTAATAAAATGAAGAAAGAGGGAAAACCTCATGGGAAACCACCCCCCCTCCCCCCCCCAAAAAAGAAGAAAAAAAGGCTAAGTGGCCAGAAGGGCCTACTCAGGTGTCTCCACCACTCCAAGCATAGCTCTTAGTTCTGAAATTTTTGCCAGTGAAAGACTTGATGAAGATATCTGCAACTTGTTGATCATTGGGGCAGTACTACAGTGGTATGACTCGGTCACAGATGAGCTCGCGGATGTAATGCATGTGAATCTCGATGTGCTTGTTCCTTTGCCTCTGAACTAGATCAATCGATATCTGAATGGACCCCTAATTATCACAAAATATGATAGTCGGAAGTGGATACTGAATACCAAACTTGGAGAGAAGCCCCTGCAACCAAACAACCTATGTAGCTACATTTACTGCACCTTTACACTCTACCTCGATTGCAGATAAAGAAATCATGGATTGCTTCTTGCTAGACTAGAAAATAGGCCCTAAACCAAATCTGAAAACATAACCAGAGGTGGACTTGCAGTCTGTACCATCGCAAGCCCAATCAGAATTTGTGTACGCAATCAGTGAAAGTGGACAATCTGCAGCATAAAAGACAACAAAACTGGAAGTACCTTTCACATATTTAAGGATTCTCTTTGTAGCTTTCTAGAGAATCTCATAGGGCTCCTGCATATATCTAGAACAAACTCCTACTGCAAAATATATATCAAGTCGAGTGTGAGTAAGATACGACAAAATCCCAAACAACTGTCGATACGGTGTACTCCCCACCAAAGGTGTAGTACCCGCATCCTCAAATCTAATCCCCGAAAGAAAGGGAGATGTTGCTAGCTTGCATTATATCATCTGAAACTGTACAAGTAGATCTAATGCATACTTAGACTATGCCTTCTTGATCCTTGAAGTAGACTAAGAAACTTTGAGACCAAGAAATTAGTGCAACAATCCCAAATCTGTCATGGAAAACTGATCATGCAATGTTGATTTTGTCGAATCAATAGCTGAGGTAAGGTTCCCTATCATCAATAAATCATCTACATAAATTAATATCAACAAAAGGGAATCGTCATGTTGCAGCAAATAAACATTCATATTAGATTTGCATCGAATGAATCCAATGGAAAGAAGGAAAGAATCCATCTTTGCATACCAGGCTCTAGGAGCCTATTTTAGGCCATACAAAGATTTCTTTAATCTGCAAATGAGGGAAGAGTCCTAAATTTATCCCTGTGGCTGCTCCATATATATCGCCTCCTTGATATCTCCATGAATAAATGCACTTTTCATATCCATTGGATGAACTTTCCATCTGCGAGAAGCAGCGATCGCTAAAACTAGTCGAATGGAGTCCATTTTTGCAATAGGTGAAAATGTCTCTATGTAGTCTATTCCATGTACATGTGAGTATCCTTTTTCAAAAATTCAAGCTTTTTACTTTCTGATCTCACCATCTGCAGCAAACTTTCTTCCTTTCGGAAGTGGAACCAAGTCCCATGTTGTTTTCCATGAGAGAAAAGTACTCTTCATCCATGGCAGCCTCCCAAAGTGGGTTTCCAGTAGCCTCAAAGTGTGACTATGGATATGAACCAAGTGTCATATAGCAATGTATGGGAAGAAATGGTTCGGTGGCAACCAGGGCTTGAGGAGCACCAAAAAACTATGATCTAGTCCTTCTTGCATCTGCAGGATCACTGACTAGTTCACCCGCATCTGGCAAGGTTTTCTCTGCCCAAGTTGGCAGTTGAGTTGGAGCAGCCATGACCTGCTCCTTATCCTTTGAATCATACCCAAGAGGCTTCTTTGATGGCTTCTCTGAAGTTCTTGAATAAGCTTCAGACTCCTCCTCATCAGTGGCAACAAGTGGTTCCTCGGTAGGGTCTGCTGAAAATCATGCAGTGATTCTTCTTCAAACTCCACACTTCGAGCTACAAGGAACTTTTCAGTGTGAGAGTCTATAAATATATATCCTTTGACACTGTCAAGATATCAAAAAAATATACATTCAAAACTTTGAGGCTCCAAAGCCTTCCTCTTATCTATCGGAATGTGAGCCCATGCTCGTGAACCAAAAGTGCGAAAGTGCGACACTATCGGTTTCTTACCGGTCCAACAGTCAAATGGAGTGGCGCCTTTGAGTGCTTTATGAAGAATGTGGTTCTGAATATATGTTACATAATTAATAGCTTCAGCCCATAGCTTAGGAGCTAATGATTTTGACTGTAGCATACAATTGGCCATCTCTTTTAACGACCGATTTTTTTCTCTTCGCGACACCATTCTGTTGTGGTGTATATGACACTGTGTGTTGTAGTTGTATACTTGCATCAATACAAAGTTGTTGCAAATATTTGTTGACATACTCCCCCACATTATTAGTATGGAGTATCTTAATCTTACACCCAGACTCATTCTCAGCAAGTGTTTTAAATTCTATAAGGTATTCAAATACTTCCAATTTTAATTTCAGAAAAAATACCCAAGTAAAGCGAGAGAAATCATCTATGAACATGAGTACATATCGAGCCTTACTGATTGAAGGCTGCAAGAAAGGGCCCATGATGTCATTTTGAATCATCCCAAGAGGTGCAGAAGCTCTCTTTGCCTTCCCTTTGTCAAACGTTTGCTCCAAATGATTGCCAAGAGTGCATCCTTGACATACACCGCTTGTGAATTTAATAGCGGGCAATCCTTCTACCATGTTTTCCTTGCTAAGTTGATGCAAGTACTTATAGTTTAGATGGCCAAATATTTCATGCCATAACTTGTTGATATCATTATATTGTGACATAAATACAATTCTAATAGATTTAGGAACAAAGTGGGAGAAGAAATACAAACGAGAATCGTGATCTGCAATTCCATGTGCAAGTTGTGAGCCCGTGGAAATGTCGGTAATCACTGCGGAGTCTAGAGTGAACTCCACCTTCCTTTCAGAGCCAGAATGAGTGATCTGATATCTTGAGAGAATATTTGTAGATAGTGAGGGGACATGAAGCACACTTTTGAAGTAGCCCCCTTCAAGGTCTACAATTCCTTCTCCACACACCTTTGTGGGTGTGGCATCTCTTAAGTAAATTAGGGATCTGGTGCTTTCTTCGATGGAGGAAAATTCATCTTTTGATGCAGCCATATGGTTTGATCCACTTGAATCAAGGATCCTAGCTGATGGAGTGGATGTGACAGCCATTAAAGCATGACCATCTCGTGCTCTCCCTCTCCCTTCTCTCGTTCTATTATCATCCTCCTTCTTTTCATTCTCGGGCATGATGAGATTGTGTTGCTGCAATTGCTTAGCAATCTCATCGATTGTTTTCCTCATGCAATTTTCTTCGGGATGAAAACATTTGGAACAATAGTTTAAAAGTGTTCTTTCCTTCTTCTTCTTACCCTTAGGAAAAGAAGAGCTCTCTGAAGATTGTACGAGTCTCTCCTTCTTCGATTCATTAAATTTACCCTTCCTTTTTTGCTTGTCTCTGCCACTTCTCTTTGGAGCATCAGTAGCCACAAATGCTTGGTTCTTTGAATGCTTGATGGCACCCATTTGGACTAACTTAGCTTTCTTTTGATTCAATGCTGCAATGAAGTCATTCAATGGAGGAATTTTCCATTTTTCCTAAGTCAATTAGATGCTTGAAAATACGATACAAATATAGAATATTCAGGGCCTAATTTCGAGAGAATCGAAAGGATGAGTTGATCTTCCTCTTTCTTGACTCCAAAGTATCAAGTTCAACAAGGATGGATTTAAACTTGGTGAAGTATTCTTGTAGTTTTCTTAAATGATTTGGACTGAGGGATATGATTTCATTCTTTATTTTATGCATTCTCATTTCATCCTGCTTGTCAAATAGTCCTTCCAATGTGGTCCAGACCGCATTCGGTGTAGTGGCTCCACTGACATGAAAGAGGAGTTATCTGGAAATTGATAGGAATATCACCCAAATTTATTCATCTAATTTATTTAAATACTTGATATTCTTTGTTGCAGAAGTCGGTTCAGTTTTCATTCCCATTATTACCCTGTAAAGCCCTTTGCTTCAAAGGAGCAAAGTGATCTATGTCTTCCAATCAAAGTAATTGAAAGGATTTAGAATGAGTTTTGTGAGCTGAGAGAGATTATCCATTTCTTTTTGTTTCTCCTCCTAATGATCTATACGTAAAAATAAAATCGTGTACAATCCACTAGATTCGAACTAGCTCTGATACCATGTAGAATTCCTGCAGAAACTCCGATAGATCTAGAATTCTAGTTAAATTAAACACAAGTAATTTGATGATATTCAAGAGAGGAGAGAAATAATTTTATCAATAAAATCAATGTATTAAATTACTGAACAATAGTAATACATGAGCAACCAAACCTCTAATCCCAAAGGGAGTTGGTTATATAGAAATTGTTGAATCTAGAAAACTAGGAAAAAACTACAAAAGTCTAAGAAGAGCTAAAAGGAGGCCTAAAATAGCAACAATGACTCAAGAAAACCTATGCCAACTATCAACCACGAAGAAAGCATGAGGAGGGGTGAATTTCCCAAGGAAGGAAACTTTACAACATGCTAAAATGGTCTGGGGGACCAAATCTTTTGATTTAACGAGGAATCTTCATGTGGGGCGCCAATCCTCAAATAACTCAAGTGGATGAGGTGTGGTTAGGTGCGAACATGCACTTAGATGTATAAATGGTTTAGGAAAGTGGTTGGACCAATATTTCTATAATATTAAGCCTTTAAAGGAAAAAAAACAAGGGAAAGTTGGTCAACCGAGCTAGTTTATCAAAAACCAAGTGTGAACGTGATTTTTAGTGCACATGGCTAAGTCAAGGATACTTATGATAAAAAATAAATGTAGATGTTAGGATTATATTCCAAAAAGAATTTCCTTTATGATATTTTTTTGAGCTACAACAAAACCTCTACATTAACAATTCCTCCCTGCTACACATGCCTCACAAAGCTTCTCTCCTCTGAGCTCAGTCTTTTGACATCTCTCTGATTCTCTCTTCTTTGGAACCATATGAGCACTCCTTGCTCTAGGCTGTTCCAAGTTTTATCACCTTATTCTATCATTACCTGCATGACAATATAAAGACCATAAACTCTCCAATATTCAATATAAATATACCTCCTCCTTTTGTTCGCAAACTCCTTCACGCAGGAAATATTTTCCCTCCTCTGTTACCAAAAATGATGACAGCTAAATTGCTTTATGCAGCAAAGTTGCATCATTACAATTTTACGTATGTGGATGTGTGGGTTATGGGCCCACGTATATATCAGAAGCTTTCATATTAGCGGATTTCACAATAAACCTATACTCTGCTGAATCACAACAAATAATGAATTACAACATAACCCAACCAATCACTATCGGCCCTCTTTGAACGCTTAAGATCGGATCTCAAATAAATTTAACTGTGTTAATAACATATCAAGTCCGCCCAAAATGTTAAACTACGCACATGTTCCAGCGCAATTACCATCTAATCAACCATCCAACAGACAGTCCTGATGGTCAAAACTCAATGAGGTCTTAACCTTGTTGCATAAACCCTCATCGTGTCCAAATTCCAAATTAACCAAATCGCACTTTCGGAAGCGATATGCATCTGATCAATCACCCAACAGAAGGTTGTGATCTATCTAGAATTCAACTCGATTA
This sequence comes from Pinus taeda, assembly GCA_000404065.3. Classification (NCBI taxonomy): domain Eukaryota; kingdom Viridiplantae; phylum Streptophyta; class Pinopsida; order Pinales; family Pinaceae; genus Pinus; species Pinus taeda. Next base: position 134,980 of record APFE031307406.1, on the reverse strand, counting down.
AGTCATGGTTCATAACTTTCTCGGCTCCGGAATTGAAATACCATTTACGGCTTTGAGGCCGTACAAGAAACAACTTCTCGCCTAAGAAAACTTCCTTTTCATTCTGATTAATGCCCATGCATCTTCACCACCCGATGACTGTGGATCTTCTTCCATCGGATGGCTCTAATGGTTCCTCCATCATTCCTCTTCCGCTAGTCTTATCCATTGATCTAGACGATCTGATGGTTTCGATTGTGTTTGATCAATCTCCTCTATTGACCTTCGTGCTCCTATTGTGGAATTATGTTTAATTCACATTTATCTCTTCCATACTCATTTATGATGAAGTTCATAGGAACTTCGTCCTTTACACTCACATACGCCTATCTACTAACTCACAGTAAAGAACATATATATAAACCATACACAGACACACAAAATACAAACAACACACATATTTCTATTATACACAGAATTTGGTTACAGACTAAAGCCTCTCAGCCTTAGTCACAAATTTCCCCTATGACTACATTGTGTCCTCTCTCTCACAACACGCAATTACACAATTTATAGAAATAACTACAGTATCATGTATCATTCTAGATCCATGATCTTCTCCTAAGATCGCTCAAACCAACCCTTAAATCTCTCTATACGCATACATGGCAGATAATTACATATAATTAAGTCTTCTAGAGACTTATCAATTCCATCAATTTAGATCTATTTTAACAGAATTGGCCCTAGTTTGCAGTGATTATCTACGTTTCCTCTTTCACGGCTTTGGATTCTGATTTTAATGAAGGGTGCTCAGATGCTCTTGCATCAGATTCGCCCAAATTGTAAAATATAAAATTATTTTACCTTAAAAATTCCCAACATTATATAGAGAGTATATATAAAATCATTAAAATTTTGAATTTTTTTCAAATACATTAATAAACATTTTATAGTTTTCTTATTGGGGACTAGTAAGATTCGCCAATGTTTTTAAACTTCAAGATAATTTTCCATCCTTAAAATTTTTTGTGGGAGAAAGAAGTGGGGGAGATAAAAGTATTAAAAAAATTATTGTTTAAGTTATAATTTTTCTAAATACTTTTTAGGTTAATTTTTTATTTTTTTGTAATTTAAAATTTGTTTTTGAATGTCTAAATGGATTTATTCATTTGAAAAACTCTAGAGCACTCAAATTGTGTAGAATTTACAAATCAAGCTTGTGATTGTCACAAATTCTAGTGATATTTTGGACAAATTTGACCAAAGAAAACTTCTTAAACACCTCGAAAACATATAGCATTTATATTATAACAAAAAAAGAAGATAGATAATAAAGGAAAAAATGCATAGGGTGCCTCAAAATCATTTAGTCTTCTCAACAAGACACTCACTTCCCTAATGAAAATGAGAAGTACATTAAAGCTAATTGCAAATCATACCCTCACAAGAATCCCATGCAATTATTGGTTGCACATAAAATTGACACAAATATGGCATAGATCAAGTACAAAACATATATCATTATGTGAGGATAACATATAGTAATACTTGAAACAAAAATTTGAATGATGTTTTAAAGATCTTCGACAATTTTATAAACCATGTTTAGTGTGAGTTTAGCCAAATTTGTGCGTTAGAACATACATTTTGCAAGCATGTGAATTCATTGATGTCAAGTTTATTGTAAACTTGAAGAAAGGTATGTATGCTGCAATGTCAAAGCCATCATCACCCTATTAAATCATGAGAATGTGGCTTTCCTTGCTTATTTGTGGGGGAGGGGCACAAGGACCCTCTGATGGAATGCACTTATTTGATGTAGATATTAAATGTTCATTTGTGTTGACTCACAACTCTCCAATCAACAACTCTTAGTAAAATCTTCACCTTATACACTACAAATTTTGGGTACAACTCAAATTAATTACAAAGTTTCTAAAAGATTTAATTTACATACTTTCCTTAAAAAATATTCAAATATAGAGATCAAGATTTTGGAATCTATCAAAGTCATTGATCAGAGAATTGGGAGTTAGGGAAGATGAAGGCTTGATTTCAAGACTTGGAAAATTGATCACCTGTCACAGGGACAGGGAGGGTAAATATGGGAGAATCCCATCCACTAAGCAAGGCAATATTGAGACAACAAAACTACGTCAAATTGTTAGGATGAAAAATCATCTTAATGAATATAAAAAAAATCATGGACTTCCCTTTGTTTAGGGCATGAAGAAACGTTGATATCACATTCTTTCTTTGTGCCTCTCTCAAGAGATCTTGCGTTGCAGGAAAGCCCAACAAATCATATATTTTTTACTTGTTTCCTCTTCATGATTACTAGAAGGCTGACATGCTTCATCCAACATTCCTACTAGATTTGTTTTGGGCATCAAGCTCTTCAAGAACTCCCTGAGTTCCTTCTAAATACCCATCCATTTCTTGCAAATTTTTTAGCTTTGCTAAAGGTGGCCTCCAACATTAAACATAATACACCATTACCCTCCAAATCCTATCTCTTAGGTTTCGAAGTGATTCATGTGTGTGCACACTATTTTTATGTCTCATCCAAAAGCCTTTGTAACTCCATAAGGCAAGAACATCCAAGCTATTGGAATTGCACCATGTTGTGCGTATGCTAGTGGGCTCAAATTTGAGGTGCAAAGGAACCATGTGATGCTCAAAAGGGAGTATTGGTGCATTCAACAATCGAAGCTACCACCAGTTGGTCACGACGTGGTTGGGAAGGTAGATCAAAATATTATCACGAAGAAAATAATGGTACCAACCCCCAACAAATTCAAATAGCTAGAAGTTGGGCCTTAGCTCATTAGTGATCGACAATGTTAAACGAGGTTGTACCCTAACCAACATTGACCCCAAGCTACCCTAATTGGACCCACAGGGATCTGCATACAATCTTCAGTTGGGTTTTCATGAAGGGGTTTTAATTTTCCAAGAACGTCAAAGGAGAGGAGGATCAAGGTTAAGTGGAGATCGCACCAGTGTATAAAAGGAGTTTTGTCACTTATAGGAGGAATAAAAGGTGCAAACTCATAGACCTAGATAGAATCAAAGTGAAGTATCTTGAGTTGACTTAAAGGTCAAGGAGCTTGTGAGGTTGTGCCACTCATGAAGGTTTTTTGAGTTGATTGAAATTCACGGTTTTATAAAGAATTTTTTTTCCCACCACCGGAGAAGGTTATTCAAGTCGTATTAGAGCCCATCAACTCTTTGGATGTTAAAATATAAAAGGAGAGTGCAATCGATGAATGAAAATTGCAGAAAATAGGGTAAGAAATAATCTTGTGGAGATTTGGAGTAGAACCAAAAAGTAATTAAAAAAATTATGGTTTATTACTAATAGTGTCTTTGTCTTATAAAAGCAGGATTGAAGGAATGTAGAGACCATGGTATAGAAGGCAAATGAAATTGTACCTAAAGAAGTCAAAGAAATGTAGAGAAATTGAAGAAGAATTATCAGTGTAGAATATAAGGGATTTCAGAGCAACGTACATCCAGGCAGAGCAGAAGATTTCAACATTAAAAGAGGTAAATTTTGTCTTTAAATTTTTAAGAAATTAATAGTAGCATTACAATACTATGATAATATTTGAGGAGAAAACCAATAGTTTTCTCAAGGAATGTGGTGGAAAGGAACTTGCACCAGAAAGACGACAACAAGGAAAAAAGAACCCAGTTGTGGTTGAAAAGTGAACAAGACGGAATGTCCTTAAGAGAAAATAACAAGTGAAGTTCTCAAGAGGTTAGCAGTAGGTGCAAAAGCTAGAGAGGAGCATTGAGTGCTCAAGATGTTCTAGAGGAGGGAACCAAGAGGAACACTAATAGTTAAGTGAAGGTGAGGTGTTCAAGTAATAAATAAGGAGAGGCTTGTTACAAGACTAGGTTATAGCTCATAATCATCATGGAGAAGCTCATACAAAAGATGAAGAAGACGACCATTGCTAGTCATGATGAAGGTTCAAGTAAAAGTGACAATGGAGGAGAGAAGGATACCAAGAGAAATGGAATGAGGAGGAAATTAAGCTACGAGGAATTTGAAAAGGAGATGACTAATTTGAAGGCACAACTTAATGTGTTAATTCAACTACTACAAAAGAGGAAAGAAGGTCAAAGACAAATGAGGAGGAATATCAAATTATTTATTAAACAAAAGGAATTTAAGAGAAAATTCCCAAAAGATAGAGAGTCGAGAAAAAGGAGGATGAGGACTTTCATGAAATCCTGGGTGGACAAATAAGAGATCAAATCAATTGAGCTTAAGGAAGGAGCAGTTCATTAATACAAACAAAAAGGAAGACCACTTCTTGGAGATAAGGAGAGGAGACTAGTGGAAAGCCACATGAACTGTCAGAAGACTCCAAAATAAAAAGAGGTTCCATTGACAGAAGAAGAGGACAAAGAGCCTTTTCTTTTGTAAATTAATAGATATTGTGTGGATGCAGGATTTGAGAGAAAGGAAGATGAGAAGCCATTAAAGGTCCTTGCAGATAAAAGACATGGACAAAATTTCCAAAGGGAGAACAAGAAGATAAGATTTCTCCAAAATACAAAAAGAGGTGGTTGGATGTTAAGATGAAGTGGCCTCTATTGCAAAATAGGTTGAAGCACAACCTAAGTGCTTCATTAGTGAAATAAGAACTCAGATTTGTAGAGTATGGAGGTGGTATGGAGTGGAATTTCACTTCTATGCAGAGAAAGAATTAACCCTAGAAGAGGATGATGAAGGTGATGAAGTGATTATGTACTTAAGTTTGTATGAGGAAGTGATTTCCAAGATATCAAGTGAGGAGGAGGAAGAACTTAATGTATTTTTATCTAATTGTTTGAGCGCGTCTGGAATTGTTGAAATTGAGTACCATGGAGTTGAACAGGTGCCAAAGATTATGGGGAACGAAAATCTCAAAGAGAAGCATATTGAGGCATAGATGGGAAGGCTTATTCAGAGCAAGCCATGGCTCTATTGAAAAATGACAAGGGTGGAATCCAAGAAGTTAGAAGAGGTGGTGAAATTGTTCAAGGAGGAACTCAAGTGCCTGACGAGACAAATACCCATGAATTTGTAGGATAATTTTAGAAAGGAGAAAACGTTTTCCATAGCAAGTTTTTTGTATGTGTAAGTTTAACTAGAGTTCAAAATTATGAAAATGACAACAAACATCCTTTCATAAGGCCAACAAAAGATTTGAACTGGAAACCATGTATTATGGAGATGAATGAAGCAAAGTAGGAGAATATTCTTCCAATTCCTATCCAAAACATTGTTGAGGTAAAGGAGGACCGCAAAGAATGTGAAGTTGCAACATGTAGACAAATTTTTTCATCTAGAGTCAAATTCACATAGGCCATCTAGGAAAAGAAGGAAGTACAAATTTTTTCTCTGAAAAGATGGGGACTCAACCAATCAGGGAATGCACTTAATCACTCACCCAAAGGAAGAAGAAGATTGTGGGAAGAATGCATTGAAGAAAGTTGAGGTGCTTAAATCCTCAAATGCTCTATATGGACAGTATACTATGAGAAGTTTGATTGAAGATGTAGAGAAAGTATAACAAATGTTTGTATGAAAAGAAATCTTTTGGTGATAATCACATAGGAGAAAATTTTTTCAATGCATGTCAAGCCAACTAGTGTTGTTCATCTTGAGGACAAGATGAGGAACCAAATATTGGCATCACATTAAATAGATGTAGAGATATGTTTACTAGCCATTAGAATATAACAACCAATTTGACTCAATAATTATTATTAATATCATAAATATTTTTAATAATATAAGTGATAAAAAGTTGGAAATAAGGAATAAATTTATTAATTATTAATATATTTTTTAATTAAAGGAAGGCATAATTATGATATGGTCAAATTTAATTGTTCCAAAATATAAATAAGAAACAATAGAGCAAAATCTAAAAAATAAAAAGTTAATAAAAAAGGAATAAGAATGAATTATTTAATTATTACAAATAATTTATCAATAAAAGAACAATATAAAATAATTATAATATTAATATTAATGTTATTAATTTAAAGGGAAGGTCTTCTAGAACTAATTATAATTAAAAAATGTAGTCAAACATAACTGTTAAAAAAAATTATTAAAAAAAAATTGGCCTAGGGAAAAGGTAGGGAAGTTATGGATAGTTGCCTGGGGAAAAGGTAAGAAATTACACCACTAGTAGAGGTGAAATTTAGCAAGATACTTGCACATCTTGTGAAGATCGATGTGCTCAGGTCAAAGAAGAGGGTTGACCCAGGAAGAAGCGCTTAGTATTCTAGAAATGCAGGGAGAACCATATGTGTAGAGATTGCCCTCAAATACAGATAAATCAATTGGGATTGCATATTGTGAAAGAAGCATAAATAGTGGAGGAAGTAGCTTAAAACATGCCTAGGATCTACGCAACCATGGAAAATAGGCACCCCGGTTACCTGACATCAATGGTCGAGATGGTTGATTAGATATGGATTACATGTCCCTTTTCGTCCTTGAAGAAATGTAATAAATTGCAAATAAATTGTGTAGTGGTTGAGTTTAATTGTTTTGGTTGGTTGTAGTAGAGGAAATTGAATTAAATTATGGAAGGGCTCGGGTTGAGCCTTACTCATGAAGTGTTGAGAAACACCAAAACTAATGGGGATTGATTTGTTATGTTGTTTGAATATTTTATGTTTTGTGCCCATCGATTGATTCATGCTTGAATTTCCTTTTTATTGTTAGATTATGCATGGAAATGCTATTTTGTTGTGTGATTTATTGACTTTTATCATGAATTTCTTATTTTTATGGTTTCCTTCTTTTCCTTCGATTTTTCCTTTCGCTCTTCATACTTCAGGGGCCTTGGGAGCATTGGTTAAGGCATGGCAGGAAAGCCACGAGGCTATGGTACGAGAGTGAAGGAGGCCCTATGTATAAATAAAGAACATGACTAAATGAGGAAGGTTGAAATTAGGCGATGGTTTGAAAGACCATCACTTGTGTATAATGGATCATCGATTCTAGATATGACAACCAAAAAATTAGGAGTTCTATGAACTCTAATTATATTGACATATGACTTCCCATGACTAATTGAATGGAAATATGACATCCAAGCAGGTTGATTTGGTCCATGGGGATAATGGATAATGATTGGCAGGCGTGAAAATGGCTTAAAAGGAGGTCCTCTTGACTTTGAATCTAATTACATATGAAAATGTATGTCAATGATCACACTAGTATGTATGTATAAATGCCATTTTATCTGACATAGTCTTGTCAGGAATAATTCTTGTGAAAGAATGATTGTATAAACCTTATTTAATGAAAATATGAATGGTTATATGGGATGACATGATAAATTATCCAACAATATTCCTCGTTGAATGAGGAATCTATGGAGAAGGGAATTCCTAGATGACGAATGATTTTAAATAAGAATATGATTATATATGCTCATGCTGTGTCATACAAATGACAAGAAAATGTTGATGCATATGGGAACATGTATATTATGTTGGGTTGTGTTATATTCTTTCCACATAGTTAACAGGGGGTTTGAAGGGCACCTGTAAACGCACTTTATGGGGTCCAGGGCAGCACCCCGGAAAATTTTGGTTTTAGACCCTATGTTAGGTTGGGCGGACCCACCTATGGTTTTGTGCATGATTTTCATACATGTTTTTTTTGGACGTGATAGTTTTCAGTCCATGGTATTGGACACAATGGTTTTTAGTCCATGGTATTGGATGCTTCGACATGTATAAATATGTATTGTAACATTGAAAGGAACATAATGAAAAATCAAGCTAGTAGTGCTAGTTTTGGGATCCAAGGGAAAATCTCTATTTATATGTGTTTTATGTGTTATGATCTCGCATTGTTTATTTTCTATGTTTTAGAATTTATATGCAGGTAATTTTTGTACGGGGTTGAAACCGAAATTTGGTATCAGAGCTATTTTTGGCTTCAATGGGATGCCTTTGTTGCTGAGGGGTTTTGCTCGGGCCTGTGGTAGACCCTATTCAGTGGGAGATCTACGAGAACGATTCTGGTGGTGAAAGAAGATGGCGAGTGGTGGAAAGATAGAGATCGAGAAATTTAATGGTTAGAGTTTTGAGTTGTGGAAACTCAAGATGGAGGATCTGTTGGTGGATAAGGATCAGTGGATCACGATAGATCCAGGTACTAAAGCAACGGGAGTGACCAATGAAGGATGGAAGAAGTTGGTAGGAATTCAAAGAGCACAATATGATTGTTTGTCTCAGATCTAGTATTGCTGAATGTATCAGGGAAAGCTACGGAAAAGGCTTTGTGGGACAAGTTAGGGACTTTGTACCAATCTAAATCTCTGGTGAATAAACTCTTCCTATGGAAAAAGCTATATAACCTGAGGATGAAAGATGGAGACTCGGTGACAAAGCATCTGAATGCATTTAATACTGTGGTAAGTCAGTTAACATATGTTGATATTAAAATTTCAGATGAAGATAAGTGCATCAATTTCTTGTGTTCTCTACCAGATTCAGGGGATAGTCTGGTTATTGCAATAGGTAGCAATGCAACTGCCTTGCATTTTTATGAAATAGTCTCATCCTTGCTGATGGAGGAGAGGAGACTGAAAAATATGCAGAGCCAAAATGGTGATGCCTTGTCTGTATGAGGGCAGACCCAAAATAGAAACAAAAATAAGTCATCGAGTGGGAGATCTAAATCTCTAGGAAAGCCTGTAAAGGTGGTGTGCTAGAAATGTGGAAAGGAAGGGCACTACAAAAGGGATTGTAAATCTAAAGCTCCTAACAAAGGAAGGGGATTTGATGAGGCTTCTTCTGCAGAGGAGAAAGCCACCTCAGATGAAGTTGGGGATGTGTACTTGGCTTCTTCAAGTACACATGTAGATCATGAGGCATGGCTGATTGACTCAGGTGCATCCTTTCACTTCACTCCCCATAGAGAGTGGTTCTGCGAGTATGAGAAATATGATGCTGGTGATGTCTTCTTGGGGGATAACAGGAATGCTAGAATCATTGGTTGTGGAAAAGTAAAGTTGAAGCTGCAAGGTGGAAGGGTTAGAAAGCTTCCAGGTGTTCTACATATTCCTGCATTAGCCAGAAATCTGATTTTTGTTAGCAACCTGGATGATGCAGGTGTAAAAACAGTGTTCGAGAAGGATACTTGCAAGATGGTTTGGGGAGCACTTGTATTGATGTAGGGAGTTCAGATTGGAACTCTGTACAAGCTACAAGATAGCACTATTATTGATGGGTGTAATAGTTTTGTGGTTCCTGAAAGTTGAGCAGAAAATCTAGTAGTCTCTGGAGAGAAGACCATGTTGTGGCTTCAAAGGCTTGGACATATTGGAGAAATGGACCTTCGGATACTTCATGGTAAAGGTATGGTAGAAGGTATGAGTAATCGCTCTCTAGATTTTGCTTTCTGTGAAAATTGTGTATATGGGAAGTAGAATCGGGTGAGTTTCCCCTTGTGTAGTAAGAGGGCGAAACAAATATTAGAACTTGTGCACAGTGATGTGTTTGGACCTGTGAAGGTTCCATCACTGGGTAAGTCTCTGTACTATGTATCATTTATAGATTACTTCTCAAGGAATACATGGATATATTTCCTTAAGAAGAATTCTGAAGTCTTTAACAGGTTTAAAGAATTTAAGGCTCTGGTGGAAAACCAGACAGAGAAGAAGATAAAGGTGCTGAGGACAAATAACGATGGAGAGTTTTGCAGTAAGGAATTTGAAGAATTATGTAAGAAGTGTGGTATAGCATGACAAAAGACTACTCCATATACACCTCAAAAAATTGGAGTTGCAGAAAGAATGAATAAGACATTGATGGAAAGGGCAAGAAACATGCTCAGTGGTGTTGGGTTAGGACAAGAATTTTGGGCAGAGGTGGTGGATACTGCATGTTGCCTAGTCAACAAGTCACCTTCATCAGCATTGGAGGATTAGACTCCACTAGAGGTATGGATTGGTAAGAAACAATCTCTTTCACATCTGAGGGTATTTGGATGTGATGCATATGTACATGTTCCAAAGAAGAAACAAACCAATTTGGATAGTAAATCTGAAAAGTGCATCTTGATTGGGTATAAGGATGGTTTAAAGGGTTATAATCTTTGGACCCCAGTCACACGGAAGGTTGTGTACAACTGAGTTATCGTGTTCAGAGTGGTGAAAGATGTTATTAAACAGGAATTCCAATGAAAGGAACCTAAGAAGATAGTGTTTGAGCTAAAGGAGGAAGAATCAGACTCTACAGCAGAGCAGGAATCAAAAGATGAAGAGGCACAAACTCCAGTTGTGAGAAGATCAGTTCGAGAAAGAAGGGGGCCTAAAAGGCATAGTCCATCTGCTTTCTATTCAAATTTTGCTTTATCTATTACTGAAGATGATCCTAGAACTGTGAAGGAAGCAGTAGATTTAGAGGATGGAAAACTCTGGAAAGAGGCCATGGTTGATGAAATGGCATCTTTGCACAAAAATGAGGCTTGGGATCTGGTGGAGTTGCTGGCTAGAAGGAAACCCATTGGTAGCAAATGGGTGTTCAAAAAGAAGGCAAATGCAAAAGGAAAAGCAAAGAAATACAAAGCTCGATTGGTAGCAAAAGGTTATTCCCAAGTGCCGAGAATTGGTTTTAGTGATATTTTTTCTCCTGTTGCCAAGGTAACTTCTATTAGATTACTTTTATCTGTTGCTGCTGCTTTTGATTTTGAGGTAGAACAGATGGATGTAAAGACAACATTTCTTCACGGGGATCTGGAAGAGGAAATCTACATGAAGCAACCTAAAGGCTTTGTAGCGAAGGGTAAGAAAGAAGTTGTTTGCAAATTAAAGAAGTCTTTGTATGGGTTAAAACAGTCACCAAGGATGTGGTATTAGAAATTTGATACATTTATACGAGGACTTGGCTTCACCATAAGCAAAGAAAATTACTGTGTGTATTTTAAATTAATTGGTGACCATGTTATTTATCTGGTCTTGTATTTGGATGATATGTTGCCAGTTGGAAATGACAAAGAAATTATCCAAGATTTGAAGTCCCAATTGTCCTCCAAATTTGACATGAAAGATCTTGGTGCTACAAACTATATTTTTCACGGAAATTAAAAAAGATCAGGCAAAGTGGAAGCTCTGGTTAAACCAGAGGAAGTATGTCGAGACAATATTGCAGAGGTTTAATATGCAGGATAGTAAACCGGTGAAGGTTCCTATTCCTGTAGGTGTGAGGTTATCTGCTGAAAAATGTCCCAAGACACTAGAAGAGGAAGAGGACATGTTCGATGTTCCATATGCAAGTGTAGTCGGTAGCTTGATGTATGCAATGGTTTGTACTAGAACAGACATTGCACATGTAGTGGGATTATTGAGCAAGTTAATGTCAAAACTAGGAAAGGAGCATTGGATAGTAGTGAAGTGGGTTTTTAGGTATTTGCGTGGCACTAGTGATTATTGTCTGTGCTACTAAGGAAGACCAAGATTGGATAGAGTGTTGGATATTCGTGGCTTTGCTAATGTAGAATGGGCTGGATATCTGGATCAGAGAAGATCTACAAGTGGGTATGTGTTTAACCTATTTGGAGGTGCAGTCAGTTGGATGAGTAAGAAACAATCTATAGTGGCACTATCAAATACATACGTAGAATACATGGCAGCGACTCATGCAAGAAAGGAAGCAGTTTGGTTGCAGAGATTGTGTTCAAGTATGGGGTTAGTACCATAAGCTATAAGGATAGACTATGATAGCCAAAGTGCAATTTTCTTGGCAGAGAACCTTGCATATCATTCAAAGACAAAGAACATTGATGTTCAATATCACTTTGTGAGGGATATGATAGAAGACAAAAAGGTGTTGTTGGTAAAGGTGGACACTTTGAAGAATACTGCAGATTCATTGACAAAATCTGTGAGCTCTAAGAATTTCTCTTGGTGTAGAGAGACAATGGGCATTTCAGGGCTGGGAAAATGACTAGGCTCTCTTGTGGCCCCCTGTGGAAAGAAAAAAACAAGTGGGAGAATGTTGGGTTGTGTTATATTCTTTCCACGTAGTTAACAGGGGGTTTGAAGGTTACCCGTAACCCCACTTTATGGGTCTGGGGCAGCGCCCCAGAAAATTTTGGTTTTGGACCCTATGTTAGGTTGGGCGGACGCACCTATGGTTTTGTGCATGATTTTCGCATATGTTATTTTTGGACACAATAGTTTTCAGTCCATGGTATTGGACGCAATGGTTTTCGATCCATGGTATTAGACGCGATGGTTTTTGTTCCATGGTATTTGATGCTTCGACATGTATAAATATGTATTGTAACATTAAAAGGAACATAATGAAAAATCAAGTTGGTAGTCTCGGTTTTGAGATCCAAGGGAAAATCTCTGTTTATATGTGTTTTATGTGTTATGATCTTGCATTGTTTATTTTCTGTGTTTTAGAATTCGTATGCAGGTAATTTCTGTGTGGGGTTAAAACCTACATATTAAATAATAAGAAGAATCCTTGACAACATGATTAGATATGTACTCCACTAGACATTGTGTTGCTACCAAAAGAGAGTTCAGTGGAGCAGAGAAACTATGATGATAACACAACTAAAAAACCCATGAGGCTTGTTGATTGATAATCACATAGTAAGCCCAGATGATAGCTTAGTTGAGAAACTTGAAGAGGCTTGTTGGTTGATAATCATTGAGCAGTGTTTATAGCTTATAAGGCTAATAAATCCATTGGAAATTAAGTTGCTTGATAACTTATGAGTGGCAGGATCATGTAGGGCTAGTGGACTAATAACATTGGATGTAATTCCATTGGATTGGGCTGAGAACACGGGTGGAAGTTCTACTAATCTATTGGAGAGTGTACTCTCATTCCTTTAGGAGTAATACAACCGATAAAACCTCCTTACTATTAACTATATATCTCTCTCCATTGTTGAACTAATACACTATGTGCTCGCTATGAACCTTTGCACTGAATTTTAGCCACTATGGTGTAACAATTCAGAGTTGTTGAGAACACATGATAAATGAGATTATTAATAATTAATTTGTAGCCACTGTGGTGTAATGAGAAGGAGGTTTTGAGAAGACATGATAAGTGGTCTTTGTTAAAGACATGTGTTTGAATGGTTGAAGCACCATTCAAAGGACAAGGAAAGAGGTATAATCTAATTTTTTGAACATTTTCTATAATGAATCTCATGAGAAATTGTATGCCATGATATAGGAAGGCATGGAAATTTCCCAAAAATGGTGAATGAAGCAAGTTGAAAAGAAGACTACATCAGCTTGGAGATATCAGAGTGCACAACAAAAGCACTAAGAAAGCTGTAAAATGCCACCGAAAGATGGCAGACTTAATGGGTATATACATATGTCCATTGAGTTGTTAGACAAGCGACTGATCATGTGAGTTGTAAAAATTGTATAGAGCTATGTATATAAGACTTCATAAATAGTATAAATTTGTTTCAAGCATGTCTTTTGAATTTCATATGGACATAGAACATTGAGGACAATTTTCCCCCAAGGCAGAGGGGTTTATAACAACCCAATTTCTTATACTCGTGTATGCAATGTAAATACTTTGATAAATTAAATCATTGAGTGGGGGACATCGATTCCATTGTTTAGGAAGGAAATTTATTGTTTTAAATATCAATCATGGGCTAATTAAGTGGTTTTAATGGAGTTGGTTATGTATTAAAGTTAGTTGGATAGATAAGGATGAACCCATCTCCCTGTTGGGCAAGGGCCACATGAAATAAAGGACAAACATTCAATGAAAGGTATGGGATATGCTGTTAAGAGAGGTTGGACCCCATAGACCACTCGGTGTGATAAAAACTTCATGGTTGAGAAGGTAGGGGGTGGCAACAAAAAATGGGGGAAAGGAGAGAAATTTCTTTATTTTTTACATCCTCGCACTTGTTGCAGGAAGGGGACTCTGTCTATTCACATTCTCTCATGTGTGAAGGAGGAGAAATGATGCACACTAAGGAAAAAAGGAAGACAAGAGGCTCTTGTTGGAATAAGAAGAGAGGAGACTAAGAATCTCTGGTGAAAGAGATCATAATAAGCTGAAATGTCCTTGGAAAATCACCCACGACACATATGCATGTGTGTTGACAAGGTTAATCCTCTCTTTGGACAGAGGCGATCCCACTATCCCAATGAGTGGGTCTAGCAACTAAAGTGACAATCAACTAGAAACCTTCCTAGATTATAATTGAAAAGTAGAACGAGAGAGATGGCATACCTCGCTCTGATGTTATTCTGATTTCCTTTGTTGAGATCCTCAAACCGCTTGTGTGATGGGATTGTTCCTAATTCTTTCAGTGCTTATGTACCTACACAAGTGATCAAGAGACAATGAGGCATGCCAAAATCAATAGCAAATCCAATAATAACCTACCTAGCTGATCAAGGAATTCCAAGCTAATACATACATGAACATATATATTTCGAGAAGATGAACCAACAGTTGTATATTATTTAAAGAATAAAGGGAATCTTACAACCATATCCTTGATGTTGAAAGGCTCTCCTTGAGTGGTAATCCGAGTCCAAGCCAAGAAACTCTCCAAAACCTCCTTCTCCAAGTCTAATGAATAGCCTCTAAGCACAAGCCGAAAATGGGGGTGCAAATAGACATAGACCAACCATTTGGAAATGGGAGAGGAGGAATTTATAGGTTGGGAGAGGAAGTTAGGACTCCTCCAAAGATAGGATTAGGCCCAATCTCAAGGAGGAAGCAAACAGGGATGAGACCAAGAGGTAAAATTAGGAGGATTCAACCTCATCTATGCGAAACCACCTCCATCTCGTCACTCTGGAAGCTTCTAGATCACGAAGCTTCTCATCCTCTTTGGTAATACTTCCTTTTTGAGACCATCGTGGGTATGAAAGGGAATAGAGTGATTCCATCACTAGCCTAACATGATGCAACAGGTGATCATCATGGTTTTGAGCTTCATAAGTGCGATGACCCTCATTTTAGGGTTTTAAGAGCTATTTCTTCAGGGAAAGCTCCAGAGATTTTCCAAGAAAAGTTAAAGATGGGATTCGAGTTGTATACATGGATGAGTATATTGTATAATGATCATGTTTCAAGCACTATAGAGTATGTCATGGGGAATTGCAGGAGGCATGACAAAATATTGTCTAACAGATGCCCTGTAAAGCATGAAGGCAGAACGAGGAGTGATGGCTGAGATGCTTTACGAGATTTTGGAAAGGATGAGGAAACACACTATTAGGAGACCTTCAAATCAAGGAAGCATATACATATACATATCTGAGATCAAGACATGAATCCATGCATGAATGTAGCCATCCAGATGATGAAGACTATATGAAAAGAACCATGGTATGGGTGCAACCATCCAAATAACAAGTATCGTCATAAATATAAAGTCTCACGATATGGTAACAGCAATCTGTATAGTAGAAACATGTGTACAATCATGAACGACATATAACTCCATGTAGCCTGAGTCATAACATACAAGACTCAGGGTTTTGCGCTCTATCCCAACCCAATCAATGTATGAATCCTAACATGCGAATAAAAGTCTTGAAGTCAAACATGCTAGAAAACCACCTGATTACCAGCCAATGATGTGGACCATTAACAAGTACGAGAGAAACCACCAATAATGACAATGGCTCTCAAGGTACAACAATACAATCCATGAATGTGATAATAAAGCTGAGGTCGAACACTCGTGGAATTACCTGATTGAAAGCCAATAATAAAGACCTGTCATCAGATGTGAAGAACTTGACACTAGGGCATGCCAATTCTGAGGTACTAAAAGGGAGTTCCTAAGTCATCTTCTTGGATAATGAGCTGAATTCGACAGGAAATGACCTGTCGAAGGAGGGAAATAATGAATACCCATCATTGACATGAAACAAGGAACAAGTGGATTAATATTCACGATTGTAGCAATAAATGAAATAATGTATAGGTAAATAACTTTGGATTGGACTTCTCTTGAACATATTGGCGACATGACTCTAGAGTGTGGTGACATCTAACTCAAAATAGGACTAAAGGTCATGATGATAGTGTGGAATAGTAAAATGAGAGACAAAATGGATCACCCAAACCTGGGAGGACAAGTGACTAAATGAGGATATCCCAAACCCAACAAGAGAGCATAAGAGTGTCATGTTCAAGAGCGAGATGTTGCCTATACAAAGGATGTCTCATCTTCATTTTTCCCCATTATTCTTAGTGAGTACCCCAATTATTTTTATCACAATCTTGAAGGGGGTAGCATATGCTTGTCATGTATGTTCACTCTTTGAATGAATCCATCCTAGTAAGTTTTACAAACCCTAGGAAGGAGAAGCTCAGTCTCATCATAGTGATGACTCTTTTGTCACAAAGTTTTAATGAACTCGACGTAAGAAAATATTGGTATCTTTTTCACATTTAAAGAGTTTGAAAAAGAAATGGAAAAGAAAAATCTAGCATGTCCCTTTTTGTAACTTGTCCCTCGAACCTAAAAAGGTAGAAAACAATATCTGAGGGAACCTCTTAACCATGTCGACCAAGGTGTACCTTTTTTGTAAATAGTCAATCTCAGCTCGAAAAAGGGGTAAATGTATACTACGTTGACATCAATTCATTTACTTTAACGAGCTCAAAATGACAAGTAATAGGAAATATTTTCAGTCTTCGAGAGTCAGAAAAGAGCTTAAAAATAACTCTAGGGGGGTTCCTATTTCGTTTGTTTAATGAGTCTGAAAAAGAGATAAAATAAAACTCCTAGAATTAGTCAATAATTATCATTATTCACATTGAAGGCACCTATAACTGCACAGGAAACACACCCATCACTGATATCGAGATAAAATATTAAAATATTATGAAAAATATTGACAAAATGACTTTCAAAACTTATAACTAGATAAAAGTAATTTCATTTTTTACCATTTTACCAAATTGAACTCTAAAAGTGCTTTTTGTGTCCTAATTCTCTTGATTTTCCAGTGGCTGTTGTGGGAAATCCAAGGTACTATTTCACAAACCGTTTGCATCAGGTTAGAGCCTCATCCATGCTCTTGCATTTTATTACTTTTTTATGCATTTAAAATGGTGATTTTTATGCTAGAAATGAGGATTTTTTAAAAATTTAGGGTGCCGACAACCATTGTGGGTATGGTTATCAGACCCATGATGGTCGTGCTTGAGCCTAAAATCTCACGCACTACCATTTCATTGTTTGTAAAAGGCATGATGGCACTGAGGGCATATTTTAAAGAAATAAAACTCTCTTTTAAGCAAAAAATGATGATTTTGATCCATGAAAAGGGCATTAATAAGTGTTTAAATGTTGTTTTGCATAAATTCTTTGAGGGATTGAGGGCTACTAAAATTGTTCAGAACCACAGAGTTAAGGGCTAAGATGGAGTTGCTGCCCTATCTTATCAGTCTCTAGGATGTAGATTGAGAGATCTTCATCATAAAATGCCAGGAACTAGAAATGGAGGAGATGGATATCTACTTCATCACAGGATTGTCCCAACGATGGGAAGCCATTCAAATCTTTGGATCTCGCCAAGGAGGGGAGAGTACCAGGGGTTTAGTCCAGAGGTAGTGTCTTAGTGCTGAAATAACCAATGGAGGTAAGGTGAAGATTGTGACAACCACCAAAAACCTCGTCATGAGAATGATTTTGTTTACTATGGCGCATGTATCCAACACGCAAGCCTTGGATGATGTTTCAAAATCCGAGTTCCAATATTATATCGCATGCTTGACCCCCACCCTGTTCAACTGGTGTGGAAGCCTTTTGGAAAACATGAAATGTCAACTGACCAAGGGGAAGCATGGACACCTGAAGAAATTCGGGTTCGGTTCTATGCTGGTGACCTTCTTTTTGGAGCAAGTGCCCCTATTTTGGTATCAGTGGGAAGAGTTACCAAGTGCTGCCCCCCAAGATGCGAGACTCATCAGATGGAGTCAGCTCATGCCTTGATGAGGCACGGATCAATGTATGCATTATCCACTATAGTTCTTTGCTTGGATAGAAAGCAAACTGATTGTGGTGGATGACTATGCTTATTCTCACATAGATTTCAAGTGGGATCTAGATCTACCTTTGCTACCAAGCGAACAATTGACCGATGCAGGTAATTTTTTTTTTTTTTTGGATTTTTTGAAGTTTTATGATTTTTTGTAAAAAAAGTAAAATGAGACTCAACTTATGGTAAATGTGCAAATGTGGGACCAGAGAGACCACCAAGCATGTCGCCAATAGCACGGCGAGTTACTCATTCGAGAGTGGGTGCTGACTATGAAGAAGGGGCTGACCCATTAGATGAGATGGAGTGCAATCTGAAGGCAATACCTCGAGGGGTTCCAAATTATGCCACTATTGATGATGTTCCATTGTGTTGGCAGAGACACACTGTGGGAGTCTCTACAAGACTGCATTAGTTTCTAGGCCGAGTGATCAGGTTATTCTCGTGCTATCATGA
Organism: Pinus taeda; assembly: GCA_000404065.3. NCBI lineage: Eukaryota > Viridiplantae > Streptophyta > Pinopsida > Pinales > Pinaceae > Pinus > Pinus taeda. The sequence continues at coordinate 116,498 of APFE031307406.1, read as the reverse complement.
GTACCATGCAGTTTGATAGTTTATCTAGGTCTTTTACGCATTTTGTAGGCTTTGAAAGATAAGTATCTCATAACACTTTATTTTTTTGACATTTTGATGTAAACAATCTGTATTCAGTTTTATAAATGACACAAGTGTCTATTAAGAACAAAATTTGTTAATGCATCAATTATTGTATTTAAATTACGTGGAATATATTGATATGTGATGTAATCAAAATTTATTTCCACCAATTTAACACATAGATACATACACAATATTTGTGGATTTCTTACTGAGTAATGATTGTTTAATTGTAACACAATGAGCTATGGATCCAACTTGACAACTAAATCCCTAATGCCAAGAGCAACTATTTCTGACAAGAGTTCAATAACTACACTAGATTCAACGATATTATTGGTTTTTCAACCAAGGCAAATACCTTGTAAGTTAATCAGCTCACCATTAGGGTCATAAAGTACCCATGTTGCAGAATAGAGGTTCCATGTGCTATGACAAGCACCATCAGCAAAACCAACGTAATGGCTTGATGACATCTGCAAGCCAAGTGGAACATAGGGTATACAGAAAAAAACATGTCTACAAAACAAACAAACACACCAAAAATAAAAAATGCACACTAATGAATTAACACACTTATGTAAAAAAATTATTACACGAATTTCATGCATATTACTTTTTGAGATACAACCCATTACGGAGCTGTGACAATGCATTTCCCTCATAATCACATAGCTCATAGGCACCTTTCTATAAGACACGCTTGACGATGTAGGGCCCATGCCACATGGGTTCAAACTTGCCTTCACCCAATTTATCGTTGGATTGATCATAAAGAAGGACCAAGTTGCCTTTAGCAAAAGTGCGAGGAGAAATGGTTTGGTCAAAATGAGCTTTGAATCACTTCTTTTGAGCTTCAATGACCATCGCTGCAATGCAACGAGTCTCATCAAGTTTCTCAAGATACAATATCCTCTCCTCTTTATGGAAGGTATTCGAAAGAAGATCGATAGCTAGCTTAATGAAAGGGATTTCACATTCGATTGGAAGAGTTTCCTCTAAACCGTACACCAACTAGAAAGGTGTGAATCCAGTGGCCATCTTAGTAGAAGTTCTATAAGCCCAAAGAGACGAGAATCACATTAAATGCCAATCCTTTATGTGCTTCCCAAAGGTACACTAAAGCATAGTAATCAAAACCTTATTAACTGCTTCAACCTTGTCACTGGCTTGTGGATAATAAGGAGTTGAGATATCATGTCAAAGACCCAACTGAGCAGTCAACTTTGGCATCGTGTCCTAAAGAAAATGTGATCCATGGTCAGACACGATAGCTTGAGGGACACCAAAACATGCTATGACGTGGTTAAAAAGGAACTAAGCAGCAGTAATATCGTCAACATTGTATGTAGGCATTGCCTTAGCCCATTTTGTAAAATAATCGACCACGACGATGATATAACCATGCCCCTTGACCAAGCAAGAGTTACATGTCGTGAAATCAATGCCCCATTTGGCAAATGGGAAAACGGTAATTACTAGGTATAGGGTTGCAGGTGGGGTAAGCTATTTGTTGTTGAAAATCTAGCATTAATAGCATTTTTGGACATCTAGAATGTAGTCTTTGAAGATAGAAGGCCAGAAATAACTGGCATGGAGGATTTTCTTAGCAATGGCATATCTAGACATATGACCACCATAGGCACCAGAGTGGCAATCATTTAAGATCCACTCAACCTCTTCAAGGGTGAGACATATGCAAAGAATAGAGTCCACACCGTACTGATACAATGTATCACTAAGGATCTCATAGGGTTTGGATTGATGCCAAATGTGGCATTGGTCAGATCAGGACAACTCGAATTGGAAAGTTTGGGTTTGGAGATAAACAATAATATCTCTATACCATGGGTCAAGAGTGTTGATCAAAAACAGAGTTTCATTAGGTATCTGCTCAATAAAATTATTTGAGGTGCTTGTAGATGAAAGAGCACAGATTAACTCAGCAAAGATGAGAAATTTCTTTGATTGGGCAGTAGTAAATTCCAAATCAAACTCCTGCAGGATCACGATCCATTTAGAGTATTTCCCCCCAGTAACTGACAAGTGAGTATATATGTCATGGGGTTACAAGCATAAATCACGGTGTTTTTCCATAAAAGGATATAGTTTCGAAATATTTGGATGACATGCACTTTGACCAAGGTAAACTTCTCGACATGAGCATGTCGAGGCTCAGTATCACGAAGATTCTAGCTTAGATAATAAACCATGTTCTCGTTGCCATCATCGTCATCTTGAACTAACACCATAGCAATAGTGGCATTAGTTGTTGCCAAATACAAGAAGTAATCGTGGTGATAATCGAGGGGATGCAGTAAAGGAGCATTAGTCAATGCATTCTTTAAATCATTAAAGGATTCCTCGGAAACTTCATCCCAAATAAAAGGGATCCCCTTCTTAAGTAAGCAAGTAAAACCTCTGGCAAGTTCGGCGTAATTAGGGACAAATCAATGAAGAAAAATAGCTTTTCTCTACAGGCTCTGCAATTGTAGTAGTTATGTAAGGGGGTAAATTGACTATGGCCTAGAATTTTAAAGGATCAATCCTTATACCTTCACGAGACACCACAAAACCTAAGGGCCAGATAGACTCGACGCAAAACACACACTTGTGTGGATTGAGACAGATATTGTAATGTAAACATCGTAAAAAGATGGGTCTTAAGTGATCTGGATGGTCATGACGTTTAGTTGAATGAGTTGGTAAGTTGTCGAGGTATGGTTGAACAATGTGTCGAATGTCATGAAAGCATAAGACATTGCCCATTGGAAGGTAGCGCCAACACTCTTCAAACCGAAAGGAAGTTTTTTGTAAGCGAAATTACCCCAGGGATAGATAAAGGCCATTTTATGTTGATTGGCAGGTGAAATATTAATCTAGTTATAGCTAGAAAAACCATCCATGAACAAAAAAATCTCACCCCCAATGCATTCATCGATGGTTTGGTTGATAAAGGGAGTAGGATAATTGTCCTTAAGACACATGGGATTGATATCGCAGTAATCAACATAAACATGTATTGTGCCCTACATTTTGGAAATAGGGACAATATTTGATACCTAATCTATCAATGGAATAGGATAAATGAAACCCACTTTCAAAAGCTTCTCTACTTCTTCTTTGATAGTGGCGACCTTTTGAGTGTGCACAGGGTGAAGCCATTGCCAAACAGGCTATATCTATCATAAGTCAGAATCTCATGCACTACTATGGCTGGATTGATACCAGGCATTTCTTTGTAATACCAAACTAAAACATCTCAAAATTATTTAAAAATCTAAATATAAATCGTGATCTCATCTTGAGAACAGGAAACCCTAGTGTGAACATTCTCGACAATTCCTAGTTTAACAAAAATATCAAGAAGCGTTGTAGCAATGAAGTTTCCCGTATTACCCTCCGATAAGACTTCATTCACCAGGACAGGTGTCTGAAGTGGAGGTGTCGGAAAATGAGAACTAGACACTTCAAGATAGGAAGGCATCTCATCGAGGCTAGGAAGAAAAGAAGAACAATGATGTAGACCGTTCCATGGAATTTCATCCAGAGACATGACATCAACGATACTCTCGTTGGAGGGGAATGTCTCATTCAAAGGATCCAGATAATCCCAAGAACCCATCCAAGGAGATGGCACATAAGTGTCCAAGTTTATACTGAAAAAAGTATGACTTTCTGAAGCAGCCATCAAAGCTAAGACAATTTCTTGATAATTTATCTCCAATGGACTTAAAGGCATAGCATCACGAAATGAATCAATCTGATCTGTCGTAAGGATAATTGAAGGATCCATAGACATGAGATCATATTGACTGAATGAACATTTGAAGGTGGGAGAGTAAAAGTACACATTAAGGAGCAATCCTTAAAGAGACCTACGCCCATGCTCTCGTAAGGAATCTATGTATTTCCCACGTAAGGAATGTTGTCATTCGAGGAACCAGAAGAAAAGAAGGATAGTTGATCAACCATGACAATTTTTCCTTCATGAGGAAAATGAAGTACGTGGAACAAAGAAGACACCACAAAAAACATGGCATGGGTCCAGCTTCACCCGAGAAGAAGGTTGTAGTTGAGATTTGCATCTACGACTTATACTTCTAATTCAACAGTCTTTCCTTCCAATGTAATCTGAAAACTTGTGAGAATACCATATGGACCTGAACCTCTACCATCAAAGGCTTCCAAGGTGTTCAGAGATTGGTTAAGAGAAGGAGAGCCAATGTCTTTCCAACAAAAAACTAACATGATGCAAGTAGAGGCACCTTCATCAATAAACATTTGGAAAATCATCTTTCCTTTGATAAGGACCTATATCAGAAATGCAATCTGATGAGGAAGATGAGGCACATGACTCTATAGATTGAAAGTAATCAAACTCGAATCAAAAGGGTCGATAACACCTATAGCAGACAACGGTGACTTCTGATGTGTTGGAAAAGATTGAAGAACCTCCAAGGGATACCTCGCCAAAGGTGCTTGAGCTAAATCCTCAACAATATTGTAATGTTGCACAACTCAATATTCATATTAAAAGATGACTTGTAAAGAACACCTTTGGAAGGTGGTCATATGATGGACTCACTGTTAGGGCACTCAATATGGAGCGGACCAGAATTGGTAGAGTAGAAGTAGAAGGAGTATCACTGGCTTCTTTCTCCATCATCTTCTTAAACGTGGTTTGATAATCTTTAGTTCAAGTGGCGATCAAGATAGGTGATAAACCTTGCATCATGAACACTTGGGAACCTAAGGAAGCAGAGGACTAAGGTTGTTCTACCAACTACATCTGCTGTGAGGGAAATGGTTCTTTTAAAACAACCAGAGTCCATTTCAATAAGTCACTAACTTCAAATCGCCAAGGACAACCCTTAGCATAATGATCCTCCTCACAGATGAGGCATGAATATTTCAACTTTCTTCTAGAAACATCATCAACAAAAGATTTAGGACGGTCCTGTTTTAGGGAATCACTTTTGGCCTTACCTTTGCCCTTCTTTTTACCTTTAGAGGTCTTATTTGCTGCAGTAGACTGGAAAACATGTACCTCAGAGGTTTTACTAGGATTGGATGAATTTTTGGAGGGATTATTGGAACCAGTGTTTGAGACAGATTTCTACTTCGAAGAATATTTCGTAAAAGTCTGAGACACAAAACCAATCACATTGTCAACAGGTGGTGTATCTAGAGACTTTGATGCTATCAGATCTGACAATGGTCTCAGAGCATCAGGTAACATCTCATACAATGTGCCAGATTTTGAATAGATCAAGTCTAAATACTGGGCACGGGTGATAGATTTATCTTCAGTAACACATCCACCCATAGCTATGTGCTTAGCAATTTTGTTGACGAATGATTTTGTGAACCATTATGTCAACAACTCATCAGCAATCTTAAACTTGATGGGGTGACGTCGACGTCTCCATTCATGGATATGATTGGAAATGTGAGTCATGTTGTCTTGCTTAATGGACGTAAGAAAATGAGTGCTAGTTTCATATCCAAATGACAATTGGAAATGAGTAAGAAAATACATAGCAAAAGAGTTTAAGTCACCGTACGTACCTTGAGGAAATTTGATGTACCATTTAGTGACAGCACCTATGAGAGTTATATGAAGGAGTCGAATATAGATAGAATCATCGACATATGAATTGGAGGAGCATCAGAGGTGATATGTCATCACATGAGCTTGTGGATCCTCCTTTGCTTTTCCCTCGAATTTGGGGCAATCTCTTGGAATTTTCATCGGAACTAGAGGCCGGTAAAGAAAATGAAGAATGTGATCATTCGTGAGCCTCGAGACAATGGGCAGAAGCAATGTCGCCAAGAAAGGAAATTGCGTGTTAAACGAAATATAGGGCCTTTGAGGAGACCCAAACTGCGGAGTCCATCCTTGTTGGTAAGGGTCTCCCCCTCAGAGTGGAGGATTTTGTCCATATGGAACTTCGATTTGTCCCCATTGAGGGTTACCTTTCCTATAAGTTGGATTTAGTCCAGGGTAGGCTTGATACTGCCCTACCATAAGTCATTGATAAGCATTGTACGTGGCGTATGGCTTATAGTGTTGTTGAACCTGTTGACCTTAGACGTAAGGAGATTGGCCCTGTTGATGTAGGGGATGACCTTAGCCTTACAAAGGCTGACCTTGTTGATATGCGTATAAAGGTTGTTTCTACCAAGGCTAACTTTGTTGTTGCAAAGGTTGACTTTGTTGCTACAATGGTTGACCTTGTTGCTGAAACGGTTGGCCTTGCAAGGACAAAGGTTGAGAGGACTGATGAAAAAACTGAGTTTGAGACTGCAAAGGTTGTTGCGACTGTGACAAAGGTTTTCCTTGCTACTGTAGTAGTTTCCCTTACTGTTGTAGTAGTTTCTCGTGCTACTATAATGGTTTCCCTTACTGCTGGAAAGATTTCCCTTGCTGTTGTGAAGGTTGCCCTTGCTATTGCAAAGGTTGTCCTTGTTGCAACAAAGGTAAATAAATAGTTCATGGGTTTATACCCCGAGGGTATTGATAGTTCTTGAATTGGATCTAGCCATATCCACCAGGAATTTTGGATTGACTAGGTTGAACATAAGGTACATCTTGAGGAAAGTAAGGTGGATTAACCAAGGCTTATGAACCATATGGTACATAAGCTGGTTGGAGCAGGACCTAAGCAATATAAGGCTACTGATGTGTGATGTTACCTAACCCTGATAGACCAGTAGGGTTAGGAATAGCACCATAATAAGGTTGATTAACTCCAACAATGTGAGTTTGTAATCCACTCACATGGATTTCACCTGACATAAAAGGAGTATTTGGATATTTCCCTCGAGGTGGTGGCACATGTTGTCCACTTGACGGAGGGATAGAAGAACTTACCAAGACCTGACCTGAGACATTCAGTTGAACCACAAGAGTCAGTTGAAATGATGAAATAGGTTATGACAGAATGGTAGGTTGAACAAGAACTGAACTAACCGTAGCTTGTACAATAGTTTGAGAGGTCATGTTCAAAACAAATGTACCTAATGCAAGTATAGCATTGGAAGACCAAATGGGGTTCTGATACAATGATGAGGCGCTAGGAGTGCCTGAAACTAACAGAACTAGAGTTGTATAGCCATCTGGCAGCATGCATCCACTAGTTTCAGGATATGAGAGAGATAGGACTATTCATGTATAAGGAAAGCCTTCTCGAGGAAATTCATATCCCTGCTCATCAGCCATGTGAGGAGTATAGGTAACTGAAATTTCTGAATGACCCGAAGAAGAGACTAGGATTTCACCTTCTGACTCCATAGATGGAAAAAATCAGTGACAGGGAACCTGAGATGTACGAGGAGATAACTCCAAAGGAATACCAGACCAATCATACAGACTCTAAGGACTCTGAGGAGATATCACAATAGGATTGAACAATGGATTCAGCAAATAGACAACCAGCCCTTGCAAACTTTTAGGAGTCTGTGGACTCTCGGGGGTCTGAATAGGATTATCATAAGTGCCAGGATCAAATTCTTAATATGACCAGGAATCTAATGGAGGTAGACGAGAAGACAAAGGTTGGATTCTTAGAACAATTCCAAGTTCAAAACCTTGATCCTTAAGTGATTCAGGAAGTTCTAGATGAACTCCTTGGGAGGGCCCTTCAGTATCACATAAGGAAGGGGAACTATAAGTTGGACTCAATGGTTTAGCCACGATGGATTCCTCTCAAATGTAAAAAGAAAAGAGATTCATTTAGGGATTTTAACAATCTTGAAATTAACAGGAAATTACTCAATTTTTGTCTAGGAAGTAATTGCCTGGGATCGATATGTTTATCATGGGCAATTATTTTTAGAAACAAAAACTATGCCTTTTCATCTTTTAAGAGTTGAGAAAAGGGCGAAAAGGTGACTTTAGGCACTTTCAATATTTTTTCTAGCTTGAAAGGACAAATTGCTCGATGATATTTTCAAATTTAAAGAGTCAGGAAAAATCAAAATGACTGCTCAAGTGAATCTAGGTAAAAGGAGTACCAAGTAACCGTGAACTGCAATATACACCTTAGCAAATAAATTTACCAAGGACTTGACATACGTGCAAGCAATCTCCTTGAATGTTCTATTTGACGTATCACATTTATAGAGCGGTAAACTCGGCTTCCTATGGATAAACGTTTGAAGCCTATGGGGTTTCCCTTTATATACGCAACATTACAGGGAGCACAAGTCTGTGCTAGTGTTGTATAATGCCAAATCGAACGACAATTGCTAAGTTTTAAAGATGCTAGAACACATCTCTAACCTAGCCCACTAGATATAAACATTAATGTCCCAAATTCTCCTTAGATTAATTGATAGATTTTAAAGTTGATCTTGTAATTATGTCTCAATTTCAAGGCCTTAATGATGTTATATGTTCCTAAAATGCAAACTAGATGATGAAATGAAATCCTTCAATTCGATAAAAGATATCTAAGTATGGAAGAAGATCACTCAACTAATGCATCAAACCAAATGCAAAAGTGCAACCATGACAATCTTCAAATGCTAAATGCAAAATATGAAATCTAATATTTCATTTGATAAGAAAATACAATGCCAAAACAAATCTTAGAGAAAAATTTCCTTAAGAGATAATGATGTTTTTTTCTCTTTTCACAATGCAACTAATGTAATCTAGTGCAAAGTAAAAGAGAATGCAAGCAAGCCAAAAAATATAAAAATCTCTTTCACATCAATGATTTGAATGTAACTCAAAATTCTTCGAAAACTATGAAAAGAATAACACTTTCACTTTCACTTTTCGACACACAAAAACTTCAAAGAAAACACTTCCTTTTGCTTCCAATGAGACAATCGATTTGTAATCTATCATTCATCAAATGAAGCTTAAATGAATTTCACAATATTCACTAATGAAAGAAACTTAAGGCACAAGAACCAAAAAGTGATCTGCAAAAATATGTCTGAACACACAAAGACTCTTTAACACAGGCAATTGATCTTTGATGGGAAGACCAATGAGTGGACGAAGGTTGACCTAGAAGAAATAGAAACCATAAAATGCCAATAAAACTTCAAGAAAACTTAAACCAAGTTAAAAGACAATTGAGATAATATAAGAGTCAGTGAAGAGCACACTAGTAAATCACTGGGAGAAGGTACACAGAACTGAAAATGATAAGAAAAAACCAAAATTTCTTAATTCTCTGCAATCATCACACCTCTCAGTGGGAAGGTAGCGATCATTTCTACTGTAACTAGCAATCCCATGATATCATCGCAACTGTCAGGGTCAAACTCGCAATGGTCAAGAAAAAAAAAAAAAACTCAAAATCTTCAAGAACGGTTCAAATTAACAACCTTCAGACATCTACTAGAAAGTAACACTGACTATAGACAAGCAATGAAGTCTAAAAATGAATGGTTGATCAAACTTGTCAAAAGACAAGGTGAAGGACAGGAAGGAAAGGGTCATAGGCTCCCCAGTGGAGTCACCATTTTGTTGACAAGGTTAATCCTCTTGTCGGATAGAGACGATCCCTCTAGCCCAATGAGTGGCTCTAGCAACTGAAGTGATAATCAACAAGTAACCTTCCTATATTATAATTGAAAAGTAGAACGAGAGAGATGACCTACCTATCTCTGATGCTATTCTGATTTCCTTTGTTGAGATATACAAAATGCTTATGTCACGAGTTTGTTCCTTCTTCTTTCAATGCTTATGTACCTGTAAAGTGATCAAGAGACAACGAGGCATGTAAAAACTAATAGAAAATCCAATAATGACCTACTTAGTTGATCAAGGAATGCCAATCTAATACATACATGAACATATATACTTTGGGAAGGTGAACCGGCAGTTGTATATTATTTAAAGAATAAAGGGAAGCTTACAACCATAGCCTTGATGTTGAAAGGCTCTCCTTGAGTGGTAATCCAAGTCCAAGCCAAGAAACTCTCCAAACACTCCTCCAAGTTTGATGAATAGCCTTTAAGCATAAGCTCAGCATAGGGGTGCAAATGGACATAGGCCAACCATTTTGAAATAGGAGAGGAGGAATTTATAGGTTAGGAGATGGAGTTAGGACTCCTCCAAATATAGGATTAGGTCCACATCTCAAGGAGGTAGCTCATACGGATGAGACCAAGAGGTCAAATTAGGAGGATTCGACCTCATCTATGTGAAACCACCTCCAGCTTGCTGCTTTGGAAGTTTCTAGATCATGAAGCTTCTGATCCTCTTTGGGAAAACTTCCTTGATGAGACCATCGTAGGTATGAAAGGGAACAAAGCGATTCCAATGCTAGCCTAACACAATGCAATAGGCGATCATCGCAGTTTTGAGCTTCATAAGGGCGATGACCCTCATTTTAGGGTTTTAAGAGTAATTTCTTCATGGAAAGCTCCAGATATTTTCCAAGCAAAGTTAAAGGAGGGACATGAACTATATACATGGATGAGCATACTATATAATGATCACGTTTCGAGCACTTCAGGGTATGTCACAGGGAAGTGCAAGAGGCGTGACAAAGTATTGTGTAATAATACTAAAAGGAAGGGGACAAAGGAAAATATAGGGAGGTTGTGAGGCTCCCGAAAAATTAAGTTGAATTACTTAAAGGGAAAAGGAGATATCAAGAATGAGAGAATTTGAGATAAGAGAAAATTTGATGATAGCCAACTGAAAAATGCATGGGCTTGCTCACTGATAATTGTAGAGCATAAATATGATGATAACCAATTGAGAAACCCATGAGGCTTGTTGACTTATAATCATAGAGAAGTGGTTGTGTCTTAGAGGGCCGATAAATGCATTAGAGGCTATACTGGTCTATAATGGAGGCACTCAGGGCTAGTGAGTTGTTAACACCTAACGGTAGTTCCATGGATTGGGATGAGAACATATGTGGAAGGTTCCAGTAACCTGCTCGAAAGTACACTCTTATTCCTTCATAGGTAACATAGCTAATAAACCCTCCATGCTATTAACTATATCTCTTTATCCACATCTGAATTGAAACTCTTTGTGTCTAAGTCACTAGAGATATTGGGATGTTGCAATTCCCTTTTCATAACAGATAATGTTCCCTGCCTGATGTGAAAATTTTGAATAACTGGGGGGTGAGGTAAGGGTGGCCTTGGGAAATTTGTTTCAACTAATGATACTAATTAAATATCCCAAGAAGAAGATGGATGTATATCCATGAAATGTTTCACCTTTCTTACCTAGTTTTACTAGCTCATGTGTGGAGGTGATGCAGCACTAAGACACCTTGTCTCAGCTGAATTATTGGTTTGAAACTCCAAGGGGAGCACTCTACCTCAGGCATTGGAATCTATCTTGGGGGCGACAACTGCAAGAAATATTTGGATGTATCTATGGTTGGGTGGAGAGTTGTAGTCCTGATCTTGTCTAATGTATTATCTATGTTAATGAATGAGCCTTGTATTTTTGGTTGAAATGATTTCATTAATACATGAGATATGGTTCTGTAATTCATACTTAGAGAATTGACCAGTATGTTGTGTCATTATTTTAAATGCATTGTGATAGTGTGTAAGGATGATGGATATGTGTAGAATTATTTAGCATGAGAATTATTCTTCTTTATTGCAATCTGATGACTTTGTTGGCTTCAAGCTTGCATTGTAATGTGGTACTATGGAGGATTTCCTCCCCTTTTAATCTTATTGAACTGGTTTCTTATGTGAGGGTCTTCTTCAAGTATTCGAGGAAGCACACCTTGTTGTTAGGGTTGTACATCCATTTTATCAAGGGCTTAGTCTCATAAATCTATATTCTATGCAGTGTGAGGCACAACCTTATGAGCTTGAATGAATTGAATTTAAAGCTTTGTACTCCATACAAATATGCATTCTTTCTATGCTCTTATTGAGGTTGAAGTCTCAAGGTTGAGCATGTTGTCTCTGTGTGGAGATGACATGGGAAAAATCCCTACTTGAATGACTAGTTTAGCCATGGTGATCAATTCGATTGGTACTCCATAGTGGGTATTCATGTATTGGGCACTTATGTTATTAAGTCTCTTGGAATTCCCATTTAAGAAAATGAGATGTTGTAGGCTTGTGTTAGTGCCATTTAGTTGGTGGTGCCTAGGTCCAGACTACTAATTTGACTTAATGGGATAATCCCTTGTTTCCTTTTTGGGAATCATATGATTTTTTGTCATTGTTGTAACCTTTTCATGCTAGTTGGACCTACAAGAGGGGCGTTGAGATCTCTAGAACAAGATCAACCTATTCTCCATAAGTTATTGAGGAATCGAGGAGGCTACAGGTCTTGAAGGGCTGAATGGGAAAGTACTTATTTCATATTTTGTGTTTTCTATCATAAGGAACCAAAGGAATAGAATTCACTGTAATCTTATGATGGATAGCACCAATGCATGCTTCATATAGATAGCACCAATGCATGCTTCATATAGCTTAAATAGCTATGTTTAAGTGTTGGCTTGAGTTTAAGTGTTTATTGAACCACTATGGAAGAGCCATGGTTGTGGACCTTTACAATTGGCTCAGGAGGTAGCCTTGTCTCATTACATTGACATTAAAACCTTATACATAGTCATGAAGGGATTTATTAAGTTGAGTAAGGGTTGGCTTCCAGGCTAGATTGATAGCCATAAGACTGCGCAACATAACTCAATGCAAGGCTACTGCAATGAGCTTCCATGATAAAATGGGAAGTGAAATCTATAGCTGAACAAGGCTAGGGATGACATAATACTGAAGGGTTCACATCTCATAAGGCCACAGAAAGTTGTGTAAGAAGAATAGTTGGGCTAACAAGGACCGAGATGATTTGGTAAGGCTAGTAAGGTCCGAGTAATGGGCCTAGGAGATGAGAATTTTGGAAAGAGATTATGACCATCAAGTTGGGTCATTAATATATAACCCATGAATAGGTTGGTAGCCAATAATTAAGTTCCCTGTGGCACTAGGAAATTATCCAAATGGGTATATCTACATGGCTACCACATGACCAACATGTTAATGGGGCACTCTCTAATTCACTAGAATTGTAATGGTCACAACCCTTGATGCAAAGGTCAGATTGAGGTGAAGGTTTATATCACCAAAATCATCTTCACAAGACTAACAAAATGGTGATGTCAAAGCCAACCCTTAAGTGGGTATTTAGACCCAATTTCCATAATGACACCTTCGATCTTGGGTCAACATAGTAACCGTCTCCTCTTAGTCAGTGTTATGGTAAGGAATAGGAGAGGGATTGTTACACGATCTATTATGCATATATCCAATATTTTCATGATCAATGTTTCCCCATTAAAAAATGGACTCAATTATTAGGTTTTGTTTTTGAAACCTAATAATCATAAAAATGAGGATTGGAATTGGTTATTAGAGAAATTTGATCGTAGGTTTTCTATGAGATCACATATATAGCTTACTATGGGGGGAAACTTGATTCTCATCCAATTAGTGCTTCAAAGTATTTATATATTCTAGATGCACCTCTTCCTTTTTCCAAATACTATTATCAACAATATTAATGCAATTATTTCTAATTTTATTTGGGCGGGTTTCAAGGGTCCTCAAAAATTACATCTTCTTCATCAGGAAAGCATTACTAGAAAGAAGGAGGTTGGTGGTTGGGGCATATTAAATATAGAATACTTCGATTGAGCTTTGTTGATGAAGAGTCTTTGGCATGCACTCAACAATTCTAGTATTTCGGAAAGTATTACTATTGCAAAACATTTGAAAATTTTGCCTCTATGGATTCAAATAAGGGTTGTGTCCACAAATTTTTCCTCATAGATTTGGACTAGCATGATGAAGATTAAATATTGGTTGATTGGAAATCTCAAGTGGCAACTTGGGGTCATTAATGAGGTGGAAATCAGCCTAGATCCCATTAGGGGCTTTGAAGGGAATCATGTTTTGTCAGTTCATCTCATTTGTCACATACATAACATGGGAATTTATTATTTAAATCAGATCTTCCTAAATATTGATACACATGGATTATCTTTGTCATGGTGCTATTATAGACAACTTGGTCTTTATGGTATGCTGGCTACATAGTGGGATTCCTACATATATAATCTCCATACATTGAATATATTTTTAAAAGAGAAGGAAGATTCTACGCAATGGAATGGATGCACCAAAAATGGACAAATTATGGACATATCACATCGATCATACATAACAGGGAATCCTCGGGGTTTATTAATAAAACTTTGAATTGGAATTATCCATTAATAATCAAATGTTTCTATTGGTTTCTGTGGAGAAATAAAATATTTACGTGGGATAATTTTTACAGGTGTGGCTTCAATGGTCCAGGGCGATGTGTATATGTTTCTCTAAGGGTGAAGATGTGGTATATTTGTTCTTAAAACGACCAATTTCTAAAAATATCTAGCTCCATGTTCTGGATATTCTTAGGATTCAAGCTACTTGGGATACAATGTATTGATGTCTGCATTAAAAATTGGTACAATTCACACAAAGAATGGTATTCCCTTCCATTCATTTTTTTGGGTCTATGGTGATTTCAGAATGCCCATATTTTTTAAGGTACAAGCTAGGATATTTGGCAGTGTTGATTTTCCATTACAACATTCTTCAATGAGTGTGGTCCCCTGACATTTCAGAAGAAAGAAAGATTAATCCAAATATTTAACCTTTGGGAATAAATTCCCTGCCATTTCTTTATTTGGTTGCCTATAGTGGGAACTGTGGATGCAAGATATATATTATTATTCATCTTGATATTTATTATCATTTTATATGGAATTGTGGACAGGTAACTAACAATCATGCAAAGATCCTTGCTCTTTGGGGAGTTTTATTTTTTGCAATATGGTTCTCCATTAACAAAATGGTGATATTCAATGATTCAAACCTGGCCATTGATTGGGTCTAGGGATGTACAAATCTCAATCCCAACAATCTCATGAACTAGATAGAGTGTATTAAAGATATTCAATAGAAATTTTTGGATTTGTCTTTCACCCAAATCTATGATCATGAGCAAAATTCGATTTCTAGCAAGCTATCTAAGAGAGGGCTTCACCAACACCTGGGGTGCATATTCTACTTTGCATTTTGAGAGGGAAGAAAGATGGACTTTGGAAATATATGCATCTTCTATTCAATGATACATGCCCATGAAATATCTACATGCAAATTATTTTGTTTTGTTTTTTTTGTTTTTGTTTGATGCAATATCTTGATGATGATCTTTACTATGTGATATTTTGATATGAAAATATGTATGGGGTACTCAAACTTCAAATATCATTGATCTATAGTCTTCTTATTAGTATGGATGTTGCACATACCCAGACATTATTATTCCCATATTTAGATCTAGTTATATTTTGATGGTTTCAAATAGTGGTGAACATGGTACAAACTTAGTCGGTGGAATATTTTGAATTATGTAAACTATTTTATATTCAATAGAAAATAGTTGGTTTTTTTCTCTCTTGAATAATAATAATAGTTTGAAATTTTATAATAAATGTATATATTAAATGTTTTTTACTTAAATTTATGATTTGTAAATTGTTATAAACATTTTACTAGATAGTTAGTTACAATAGATTTATGAAAATAAACTAAAATTTATAGTAGTAAGGGTTAATTCCTTTTATATTTCCATATTTGTTAGTATCGTTTTGTTGTTTATACGTGCAATAGATAATATTTGGAAAATATAGAACCACTAAATAGCATCACTCATAAACTACAATGAACACCAAGATATGCTCTAGAAACCCTTTTGAGAGAAAAGTCAAGTAGAAGGTGAGGTTGCTTTGCTCTCTTTTTCTAGGATGGAAATGATGCAAGTACAAAGGAGAATCTCTATGGAGTTCCCTACTATTTATCACCTATGGGACATTACTAAACATGAACCCAACTCTATTACATTATATTTCTTTCCACACTCAATTAAAATGCTAGCAAATAGAATGGAACTCATTTTCCTCCTAATGGATCAATTATAGCATAACCTGATAATCAAATAGGGGCTAATTTTGACGCACTCAACATGAGTTATAACTTGACCCTTATAGAATATTCTTCATAGTTCGCAAGTGGCTAGCCCCTTTTCCATGAGGGGATGACATGGCATCATCTTGAATTATGGCGGTCAATCACGATAGGTCAACTTTGAGGAGACATGGCTTTTACATATGAACTCCAATTATCATGATTTTTGCATTGTTGGAAATATCTTCTGGTGTTGAATAGAATCAAGCTGCCCCATGCTAAAGTGGAATAATTTTTCCACCAAAAATGTCATTTAAGGCTTCAAATTAGTCCCCGAAGGTTTCTAACCCAAATTCTCCAAACTAGATCCCACTAATAAAATTGATCGTGTTAGTTGATTCCTTTAGTTTTTCCACTTTGAAAGCATCTAGATGGATGAAAAAATTATATAGTGATCAAATTTGGATCAATTCATTTATAGTTATCATTAACAACTACAAAAATTATGTAGACTAAAACAAAATTGTAAAAAGGCAATAATGGAGAATGGAAAAAAACTACACTTTTTAAGTATATTAAAAACGATCATAAAATTAACCCAGTGAAGAAATGGAATAATTTTACAAGGGAGTTTCTCACTTATTTGGCCTCTCTATCATATTATCTAGCCTTAACTATTTGTCCATTTACCAAAACTAGTGAATATTATCCTAAATTAGGATACTTCATTGTAGACCAAGAAAATGTCTAGGAAAAAAATCATTAGTGGTGGGGAAGTACGATGCTATAAATTCCTACAAAATAAGAATCATTCACATGGCTATCCTTGAGAAACAAAGTCCCCACTTGGGACAATCTCCAAGAAATAACATTCGTTAGACCAAGTCCTTGTGCCTTATAGTTCTAGGAAGTTGAATCTATCAACTATCTATTTTTATATCGTCCATTTTAAAAACTAGTTTTTGAGGACATAAACATGCCCATTAGTCAAAAATACATTTGTCAGGGGCCAACTTTTGAGAAATCTCTTAAAAATGGGCTCTACGAAACTGTTAGCAGGAAGCACATATCTCTCCCTTTCTCCATCATTTGGGGTATTTAGCTAGATGAAAATAAAGTCATTTTTGAAAATGGAGAAACATCCATACTAAAATTTGCCATCAATAACCTTGTAATTGTGGACCAATTCAAGGCCTTCAAAAAATTAGATCCCAAAACAAAACCTCCTCTTAATCAAATCCAAACTTCTATTCCTTGGGGATTCTTTAATGGACAAGCTCAAGGAATTCCTTGAAAAGGTGGGGTGGTAGAAAAATATGTTATTCATTTTCTCATTATATGTCTTTTTTATGGTAGGCCTAGGAAAGGCCACAAACAAATCACTTGAGCTTATAATCCTCATACTTATTTTGAAACTTGATGTGTAAAAAGGAATTACACACTTCAATATATATGAAGATTATATTCTTATTATAAACTGGTTGAATAGAATGTCATGACTCCAAAATATACCAACTCATTTTCAAATGCTTCTAATTTTTCTTGCATCTCCTTCAACCATGTCTACATGGATAAAAATGGAGAAGCAGACTGCCTCTCAAAGAGTGGTATGGAAATAGACAAATACTTATTGAAGATTTTGACACTTAGGGAGGCTTTCAATGTGAACATATTCATGCACCATGGTTGCCCCTATTGTATTTTCAAGTAATTCAAATAAGGTGTATATCATTTATTCTACTTGTACTTGTTTGTGGAAATTAGTGACTCTATTCAGAAAGTAGGAACACGAAATAGATAATGGTAGTTATTTATTGTTTACAGTATGAGAAATAAAAAATGGGAATGTTGTGTAGACACATGGGTAGAATGTTCTGGTTATGTTACGGAGTATGTTTAGATAAGAACAAATAATTTGATATATCTATAGATCATTAAAAATGTGTATGAGGGTTAGTAGTTTGAAGGCAATTTGGTGACAGAAACCTTGGAACACCCAAGAAATTCCTACCATGAGAGAATTCCAAGTCCCTCATAAGATAAATATGTTCTGAAACTTTGAAGTTAGTAGTTAGGAACATTATCTTTTGTATACAAGCATTGCTTGTGACAAATTTTATAAAAGACTATCTATAACTAGATTTATGTAAGTTTGTCTATAACTAATTTCAAAATAGGTTGTGTGTAACTAATTTTATGCAGACAATGATGAAGATGTAATGTAATACTAATTCAAAAAACCTATGATAATAGAAAGAAGATCCAATACTATGACAATAATTCATATACAACATGAAATACAACTAAAGTGACAACGAAACTAGCAAGTTTATTTTGGTTGCCTAAAAGGACAGTATAAGCAGAATAAAGTCTAAGTACTATACAATGGAATCTTCCTCCATAAATTTTAAACCATGTTTCTCAAAAATAAATACAAGTTAGTTTTACAAGAACTAGAGGTCAAAATATTCATCATATACTAGTTGGAAAATGTACAATGAGCCTAGAAGTATTAAATAAATATGGGTTATGGGTAGGATAGACCTCATTAACAAAACTCTAACAAAGACTAATATCATCATTAGGTATAGTAAATTCAAGGTCTGAAGCCAATCTATTTTTCTAAATTAAAAAATAAACAATAATAAATTGCATGTAATGTTAATGATACCCTTGGTAGAGAAGGGATTCACCATTTTTTCTTTGAGACCCCTTATTAATCAGCGAAGGAAGAAGGATGAGATATTATTGTTGCAGTACCGCGATAACCAACAAAGAAATGTTTAAACTTCAAACTCTTATTCTCTTCGTAAAAGCATGTGTAAAAGAACACCTTGAAAGGGTTGTAAATAACCTATAGGTATACAAGCACACATGATATATATTAGGTTTAAATCTAGACAAAAAAGTGTATAATTTTTATCTAGAAGAATAAGAACAAGTTCACCTGAAGACAGGTTAGTCGGTTGATCGAACCCTAGTCGTAATCATGTGGAACAGAACCATCAAGGGCCATGATGAAAAGGATAAAAAATGGATTTCTGGCACATTAACATCGATATAGGCTAAATAAATATCACAAGGGTTTCTAGAGAACCTTAACAAAATATTTCATGCAGTATGAATTTGCAAAACAATTAGGCAACACCTTGAAAATAAGCAAATAAATTTACATGGGGTTTATGTTCTACAAGTGTCAAACCCTCAACTAGTTGATTTCCAACTGAAGGTGGATCAATTCAACAAGTTAATAAAACATTACATTCAAAGACAAGGTAACAAGCTTGAGAAGGAACAATCGACTCATAGAGAGTCACAACCTGTAAATGCACTGTAGAACCTTAATAATAAGAAACATCGAACTATTGCTCCAAGGAAGGATTTAGAGCTAACCTGAGGAAAATTTAACAATGAATTAGAACCTGACACTATTGGGAGAACAGGGAAGATATTATCTCAAATAAAATTTTAGGAAAATAAGAACACAAGTGGATGACTAGAAGAAAAGTCGAATGCCCTGTCACTATCAAAGTGAAACAAAGTGTGGAAGTTCAATATGAGAGTTGGAGGAGGAAAGAATTTGAAAAAAACAATTAAACTTTAAATAAAATTTTATTGATGTTAGCCAAAGCACCATTTACTAATAAGCCCTGCTAAGGAAGGGCAGAACCGGATGCCACAAAAAGAAGTCTACCATCCACAACCAAGACCTCACAAGAGGCATTCGCTTTAATCTGTGAAGGAGAATGAAAAAAATCAAAATTACATGAGAAAACCTACATAGTGTATGCATACCAAAAATTATAACACTAAGAAAAAACATAGAAAATAGGGAGAACCACATGGTCTATGATAACCTAGCATGGGACTTGGGCTTGTTGATAAGTATATATGCATGCACTTTTGAAAAAAATTGGAAGAAAAATAGAAAACCTCTTAGTAGATCTATGGACAAGGGGCACACCTTCCTATCCTAGTTTTCCTCGCAGTTTCAGATCTTCGCTCTCTAAGTAGGAAGCAAAAAAATGACACAAACAATAAAGGAGCAGAAGGCAGACAATTACCCTTACCGTTCTGAAACCAACTCGCCATCATCAAATAACTCAAGATAAATAGTCGTTGTCCATGGTATGTGTTCGCGTGCTTAGCATATGGTCTGGCTCCATGCATGACACCACATGGATTTATCTTGTAAACAATGTAATTCCTTCAAATATCTCCTAAGGTGTTATGGAGACCATTAAACATTTTGACCTTTATTAATCCAATAAATATGTTGTGTGCACCAGATGAAGCCATGGATGAGTATTTGTCATAATTTTTTGTATGCAGCGACGTGGCCTTATAAAACCCTTAGAGAACAAGGGATGCATGACAGCGTAGTCCCTACCACACACGTTTAGAAAGAAGATATGAAAAAAATATATTACTTATTCATTAGCCTAAACCAAGTGATTACAAAAGCATTTAATTCAATTTTATGTATGGATTTATATGAACTTCAATCTTTATGACATTATCATAATTATTTTGTGTAGTTGATTTACAAATAACTAAATGAACTTGAACCATGAGTGATATAATAACTACTCATAAGATTATTATGATATCCTAGTAAGCATGCAATCCAAATCTTTGCACCTAGATCCATGTATGACAAGTATTCTACAAAAATGATGACTTTGTTGTATCATTTAAAGGTCAAGACTTTCTTTAAAAAAAAAATGAAGTATCGACACTTCATGATATCCAAAGGAAAACTAACTGGGTAAAAGAAATGTTTCTCCTTCACTCTAAAATTAGTGATATAGTGAGTAATGAGACAAAAAGATGTAAACGTTTTCTTTTTAAAGAAAAATAAAATAATTTATGTAAATAGTGATTATTTATTAGTAGATAATGATTATTAATTGGGTAAATTTAGGGTGTGTGTTACATTTTTATTGGTTAAAGGCCATCGAAGTTATTTTGATGTTATTTTTTATTTTAGTGCAATTACCAGACATGGTTGGAATTTGAATTTCATTTTATCCGTCAATTTTTTATTTTTTTTTTGGGTCCTTATGCTTGTGGTTTTTTATTTTAGTGCAGGTACCAAACATGGTTGGAATTTGAATTTCATTTTATTTATCAAGCAATTTATTTTTGATGTTTTGGGTCCTTATGCTTGCAGTGAAGAAATGTTATGTTTAAAACCTTGCCCTTGAAGAGTGATGTTATCATAATAAATTAACCCTTCACCAATAAAAACTTGATGTAAAATTATCAGTTTTTTATTTTAGTGCAGGTACCAAACACAGCTGGAATTTGAATTTCATTTTATTTATCAAGAAATTTATTTTTGATGTTTTGGGTCCTTATGCTTGCAGTGAAGAGACGTTATGTTTAAAACTTTGCCCTTGAAGAGTGATGTTATCATAATAAATTAACCCTTCACCAATAAAAACTTGATTTAAAATTATCATTTTATAACATAATTACGTAAAAAACATTATATAGAAAAAAACAAAACACATGCAAATAAGTTTTTAAATCTTAAATATCAGTCCTTACCATAAATTCTCAAGCTCTGAATCATACATAACATGTTGCCAAGAAAGTTTCATAAAAAAGCAATGTAAACCAAAAAGTTAAAATATTTGCAAAATAAAATAAGTATTAAGGATATTTTCATATAAGTTTTCCACTATTCCAAACCCATATGGAAAAACGACCATTATGTTTTAAGTTTATAATAGCCATCGAATCCCATCCCTAATACTAGATGATATATCCATGTGCTAATTGGGCATGTCATGTCTATTTAATGTTGATGTTTATGTTTTAAGTTGATTTTTTTAGTTTCACTTCAAATAGAAAAGCAAAAGACAAATTCTGGGTGGGAGACATGAAGTGATGATGTTTTAAGTTGATGGTCGGCGTTTTCCTCTCCTCCTGTTTTCCTCTCCTTCCTCTCAGATTCCTCATCTACTCAATTAAAAGTTTAATGTTCAATGATGGCCTCCTTATTTGGATTTTAGCAGGAAAAGCAAAATATGGTATCTAAACTCTATTGAAAAACTTTTTTTATTAGTAATCTAGTTTTAATCATTTTAACTTTCTTTTTTCTAAATAAGACTATTATATTATTCACATTAAAGGTATACAGTTACAGCATGACTAGCATAAGAAACAACGACCCGGAAGGAAAGGCGGCTTGAAACAGAAAATTGACCAGAACAGAGAGTTTGGACTAGGCCATGTTATGCAGTTCCACACAGGGGATCCAGAGTTACCCATCTTGGCCTTTCTAAGCTTACAGGCATTACAAAAAACATGCATATTAACCCTCAATGTAACAGCAGTTACAAAAATTGTCAACATTGGCAAGAAGTCCTCAATATTGGGTCGCATAACCTGAGACGAAGCTGTTGAGCATGAACTAGGCGCCTGGAGGCTCCTCCACGATCCTGCACCAGCCACCATCAACCAGATCCTCCGCTTGGGCATCCTCGTTCACTGACGAACCCGGGGTCGTTGGCTCCATCACTGTGTCATTAACATTGCTTGCCGGAGTCTCCATAGCTTGCAGGGAGCCAGAATTCAACACAAGAACTAAGCCTGGGTCCTCCTGAGGAACACTGGACTCGCCCTCTTCCTAGGCTTCCTCGAGAAAGAGCACCGAGACATGGGCTATAATCCGAGGACAGTTCAGGGTGCAATTAAAAGTGAAGATTGCAGAACCGAAGGAGGGCGAGAATGAGGAACCTGGAGAGCTAGGCTCAAGAAATTGACTGGGCCACAGATAGCACCCTCTCCCGCTGCAAGTGCGAGGGTACTGGCTAGAGGTGAATTCGTTGGGGGGGGAGAGGGAAGGAGGGTGAGAAGGCGCCCCCCCGAGAGGTGCCTCTGCGGCTTAACATCCTTTGGCGGGGGCAAGGAATGTCTACAGCGTCAACGCCCTTGTGGGTACCTGAATGAACCACCAGAGAGGTAGGACTTAGGCCAGACAAACAAACAATCAGACAGGAGCCCAAAGCTTCAAAGAGTGTCAAGGAAATTGACAGAGGCAGCTGCTTCGAGCTAACAGAGCAAGAGCCCAACCAACATAACATAAGAGACACCTGAAGAAACCCATGGCGGTGGCTGGTTTTAATGCCCATTCCCCTGCCTCGAGATGCTCCCGCCATTACTGTGGCATTCATGGGGGCCAAGAGCCAGGACATAACAGAGCATGCAGAGGTGAAAGGTAAATCAGAGTCCCCTGCACAAATTCCTTTAAACAGAACGAAGCCCACCTTCTTATGATCATTCGGCCACATGTAAATGGCATCTTTGTACAAGGCTGGCAAGTGGCGGCTTTTCTCAACCCACTCCAGTCCCATCGAATTTAACGCAGATTTAAATACCTGCATCCGGGGTAATCATTTAAATTTTTTGATCAGCATTTTAATTTTAATAATTTTTTATTAATAATATTTTCTATAATTTTTTTTTAAAAGTAATATTGTAATGATAATATATAAAGACTTGGAATATTATTCTTATTAGATAATAATTATTAGGTGAATGATAAAAAATTTAAATCCATAAAATATAATACATAAATCTTAAAAATATTGTGATTAGAATATTTTTAGAATTGTTTTTGGCCCGACAAATTTTATTTCTTCCATTTTAATTCATAATGTACAAAATAGTTTACCACAAATTGTATACTCTAATATTTTATAAAGAATCATTCTTTGTATTTTGAATGTTAAAGTGAATATTTCATGAAGATTCATTATACATTGATACGATAAGTTTATTGTTAGTTTTGTTAATAGAGATAGGCAAATAGGTAGTGGAAAAACATCTAAGGGTGATTTTTTTAATGATATAGTATTTTTTTTTATTATTATTTTAATTATGATTCGGAAAGTTTTGAATAAATAATGAAAAAATAATATTTAGAAATTTAGTTAAAATTATTGTCTTTAATAAACAATAAAAATAAAATAAAAACTTTACTTTACCAATGTTATGATTATAACAATGTCAAAATATTTAAACAAATTGATAAAATAGTTTGAAATAAATTTTAAACATATGCGAAAATTTTAATTTGTATTAAGTTAAATAAATTAAATTTATAAAATTGTTCGTTTAAAAAAAAAAAAAAAAATTCAATTTTTTGTTCAAATTAACTTAAAGTTATATAAAATAAGAACCTCCAAGGCATACATTGCCAAAGGTGGTTGAACTAAATCCTCAACAATATTGTAATGTTGCACAGCTCAGCATTCAGATTAGAAGATGACCTTTTTGAGAGAATTTTTCGGCATAAATCACATGATATTTATTTTGTCGACGCATTTCGAACCAACCATTGTGGTTCATCATCAGGACAAATTGAAGAATCAGATCCAGCTTTGCATGTTAAATAGTGAGAGCGGAACCTCCAACGGCTATAATGGTTAAAATGACTAACGGCTAAAATAGACTGGGAAACGGTTAGATGGACATGACCAGGGGCATAACCATACTTAGTAAATAACTAAATATTAAAATATTAATTAATCAAATGGATATATTACCCAAAGGTTTTACTCATTATAAATTATATATTATATATATATATATATATATATATATTTATATATTTATATAGATTATATTATATATATATATAGAGTATAATAATAATAATAATTAAATTAACGGGCGTGAGCTAAAGAAGTGAGAGGTAGTTAAGTGAAGAGTTGGGGAGTGGAGAGATAGGTGAGTGAGAGGAGTTGAGGTGATAGGGGATGGTGTGGGAGATGTGAGGCAGAGGAGGTGAAGAGGAATTGGGTGTTGTGGGTGAAGAGTAGAGAGGTGTGAGTGCAGAGTGAGTAGTGAGAAAAGAGATGGTTAGTTGAGATAAGTAGGTTAGGTTAAGAGAGGAGAGGTGGCGTAGACGTATTGTAGAGAGAGAAGTAGGAGTATAGCGAAGTGATGGGTAAGAAATTGAAGATAGGTTTAAATATATATGTAAGTTAAATGTTTATTTCAATTGTTATTTATTCCTAGAATTAATCTTCAATATTCAAGTAATTATTTTTCTTTTATTAAAAAAAAAAACACCTTATTCAAAGAACAAAGGCCAAAGGTTACAAGTACAAGCTAACAACGAGGGAGGGGAGGAAAGGAAGAAAACAACTAGGAAGAGAGTGCTGGGACTTAGCAACTACTGATCTTTTAACCATATTCTCTATTAAGATTACTCGGCCTTTTTTCAATCTCTAGGGCTTCCCTCAATTTTCGGTGATGGAACTGAGAAACTCTAGCAAGAACACCAGCCTCCTCAATACAAACATGATGCTTGGTTCTCTCTGCATGCTCTGCTAAAGCATAAGACTTGGTTCTTCTATGTTTAAGGTCGGCTGCATGCTCACTAATCCTTTGATTAATAGAGTGACCGGTCTCACCAATATAGGGGGTCCCACAGGAACAAGGGATAATATATACTCCTTTCATATCCTTAGGGTCGACGGCATCCTTCACAGAACTGAGGGATTTACGAATGGTGTTAATGGGTCTAAAGGTCGAGGGGACATTATGCTTCTTAAGAATCCTCGCAATCTTATCAGTGGTCCCAGAACAAACAGAAGATGGACACCAGGAACCCGCTCCTTCGGTTCTCTTTTTGTTAGCGAATTCTTGGCAACTATGAGGAAAGCTTTTTGACCCAAGTATCTATTATAACCATTCTCAATAAAGGTATCAAGGAGATGGGATTTCTCCTTCTCCAAGTTCTTTTCATCATAGATCCTAAGGGCACGAGTAGTAAGGGTGTTGAGAACACCCAATTTCTGAATTGGGAAATGGTGGGAACTGGCATGAAGATACTGCTCTGTATGAGTTTTCTTACAAAATACTTAGTGGGAGAGGGAACCATCACAACTCTTAGAAAGAAGAATATCAAGGAACGGGAGGAAACCATCGACTTCTTGTTCCTTGTGAACTTAATGGATGAGGATTGACTATTGAGATGTTCGGAGAAGAGATCTAGCTCCTCTTGGCCATGAGACCTCTATGTAATTTCATATATCCCCATATAATAGTTTATAATATATATTTATATATTTTCATTAAATAGTTATGACCTATTTAGCTAACTATTAATTTATTAGTATTATTATTATTATTATTATTATTATTATTATATATATATTAATGAGTAAAACCTTTGGGTAATATATCCATTTGATTAATTAATATTTTAATATTTAGTTCTTTACTAAGTATGGATATGCACCTGGTCATGTCCATCTAACCGTTTCCTAGTCTATTTTAGTCGTTAGTCATTTTAACCATTACCTAATCTAGAATTATAGTTGTTGGAGGTTCCGCTCTCACTATTTAACATGCAAAGCTGGATCTAATTCTTCAACTTGTCCTGATGATGAACCACACTGGTTGGTTTGAAAGATGACGAAAAAGGAAATATCATGTGATTTATGCCGAAAAATTCTCTCAAACCTGATATGGATCATAGAAGCCTCAATTCAAAAATAGAAGATGACTTCTATAGAACACCTTTGGGAGGTGGTCAGATGATGGACTCACTGTTAGGGCGCTTGATATGGAGCAGACCAGAACTGGCAGAGTAGAAGTAGAAGGAGTATCAGTGGCTTCTTTCTCCATAATCTTCTTAGACGTGGTTTGATAATCTTTAGTTCGAGTGGTGATCGAGAAAGGTGATGAACCTTGCATCATGAACACTTGGGAACCTAAGGAAGGAGAGGACTGAGGTTGGTCTACCAGCTGCACCTGTTGTGAGGGAAATGGTTCTTTTAAAACAACCAAAGTCCATTTCAATAAGCGGCTAACTTCAAAACATCAAGGACAATCCTTAGTGTAATGATCCTCCTCATAGATCAAGCAAGAATATTTCAGTTTTCTTCTAGAAACATCACCAGCAGAAGATTTAGGAGGGTCTTGTGTTAGGGCATCTATTTTGGCCTTACCTTTGCCCTTCTTTTTACCTTTAGAGGTCTTATCTATTGTGGTAGATTGGACAGTATGTACTTGAGAGGTTTTACTAGGATTAGATGAATTTTTGGAGGGATTATTGGAACCAGTGCTTGATACAGATTTCTGCTTCAAAGAAGCTTTCGTAAAAGTCTGTGACACAGAACCAATCACACTATCAACATGTGGTGTATCTGGAGACTTTGATGCTATCAGATTCGACGATGGTCTTGGAGCATTAGGTAACATCTCATACAATGTGTCAGATTTCGAATAGACCAAGTCTAAATACTAGGCACGGGCGATAGATTTATCTTCTGTAACACATCCACCCATAGCTATGTGCTTAGCAATTTTGTTGACGAATGGTTTTGTGAACCATTATGTCAACAACTCATCAGCAATCTCAAACTTGATGGGATGATGTCGTTGTCTCCATTCATGGATATGATTGGGAATGTGGGTTGTGCTGACTTGCTTAAGGGACGTAAGAAAATGAGTGCTAGTTTCACATCGAACCGACAATTGGAAATGAGAGAGAAATTCCATAATAGGAGAGTTGAAGTCACCGTACGTACCCTGAGGAAATTTGATGTACCATTTAGCAGAAGCACCTATGGGAGTTCTATGAAAGAGTCAAATACGAATAGAATCATCGACATACAAATTGGAGGAGCATCAGAGGTGATATGTCATCATGTGAGCTTGTGGATCCTCCTTTGTTTTTCTCTCAAATTTGGGGCAATCGATTGGAATTTTCGTCGGAGCTGGAGGCCAATAAGGCAAATGAAGAATGGGATTGTTTGTGAGCCTCGAGACATTGGGCATCTCTAATGTAGCCAGGAAAGGCAATTGCATGTTAAACGACATATAAGGCCTTTGAGGAGACCCAAACTGCAGAGTCCATCCTTGTTGGTAAGGGTTTTCCCCCCACAGTGGAGGATTTTTTCCATATGGAACCTGGCTTTGTCCCCACTGAGGGTTACCTTACCCGTAAGTTGGATTTGGTCTAGGGTAGGCTTGATACTGCCCTGCCATAGGCTGTTGATAAGCATTGTATGTGACGTATGGCTTATAATGTTGTTGAACCTGCTGACCCTAGACGTAAGGAGATTGACCCTGTTGATGTAGGGGTTGACCTTAGCCTTGAAAAGGATGACCTTGTTGATATGCATATACTGGTTGTTGCTACTAAGGCTAACTTTGTTGTTGTTCACTTTGCTTCTGCAATAGTTGACCTTGTTGCCGCAACGATTGGCCTTGCAAGGACAAAGGTTGGGAGGACTAATGAACAAAATGAGTCTGAGACTGCAAAGGTTTTTGCGACTGTTGCAAAGGTTTTCCTTGCTGCTGTAGTAGTTTCCCTTGCTGTTGTAGTAGTTTCCCTTGCTACTGTAATGCTTTCCACTACTGCTACAAGGACTTCCCTTACTACTTGAAGGTTTCCCTTGTTGCTCTGAAGGTTTCCCTTGCTGCTGCAAAGGTTGTCCTTGTTGCAGTAAGGGTAGATAAATATTTCATGGGTTTATACCCTGAGGGTATTGATAGTTCCCAAATTGGATCTGGCCATATCCACCAGGAATACTAGATTGATCAGGCTTAACATAAGGTACATCTTGAGGAAAGAAAGGTGGATTAACCAAGGCTTGTGAACCATATGGGACATAAGCTAGTTGGAGTGGGACTTGAGCCATGTAAGGCTGCTGATATGGGATGTTACCTAACCCTGATAGACCACCAGGGTTAGGAATAGCACCATAATAAGGTTGATTAACTCCAACGATGTGAATTTGTAATCCACTCAAATTGATTTCACCTTACATAAAAGGAGTATTTGGATCTTTCCCCCAAGGTGGTGGCATATGTTGTCCACTTGATGGAGGGGTAGAAGAACTTACCAAGACCTAACCTAAGACGGTTGGTTGAACCAGAAGATTCAATTGAAATGATGAAACAGGTTGTGACAGAATGGTAGGTTGAACCGGAACTGAAGTGACCGTAGTTTGTACAATAGTTCGAGAGGTCATGTTTGAAACGAATGTACCTAATGTAGGTATATTATTGGAAGACCAGATGGGGTTCATATACAATGATGAGGCACTAGGAGTGCCTGAAACTAACTAAGCTAGAGTGGTATAGCCATCTGGAAAAATGGGTCGACTATTTTCAGGATATGAGAGAGACGGGACTCTTCCTGTATAAGGAAAGCCTTATCGAGGTAATTCATATCCCTACTCATCAGCCATGTGAGGAGTATGGGTAGCTGAAACTTCTGAATGACCCAGACAAGAGATTGGGATTTCACCTTCTGACTCAATAGATGGAAACAATCGGTGACAAGGAACCTAAAATGTACGAGAAGATAACTCTAAAGGAATACGAAACCGATCATATGGACTATAAGGACGCTGAGGAGATATCACAACGACTTTGAACAATTGATTCGGTGAATAGACAACTAGTCCTTGCAGACATTCAAGAGTCTGTGAACTCTCAAGGTTCTAATAGGATTACCATAGGTGTTGTTATCTCAAAATCAAACCCTGCTAGGCTGCTGATCAGGTAGACTTCAAGTAACTATTTCAAACCTACTTTAGGCTGAGGCTTAGCCTCCCCATCCTGAGAGGGCTCTCTCAATGGACTAACGATTTTGATTACGATTAAGATGGCTAACTCTTATGAAACAATTGCGGAAATGTAAGTGGTGGAAACACAATTAGAGATCATTCATTGGGCTTATGGAGTCAAAAAAGTTTCAGCATAAAAATGACATCAACCTTACATAGAAGTTAGGACATTAAGAATTCAACCATTCAAAACACACCAGACACATATGGGACAACACAGTTTATAAATATGTGAAGGAAATTAGAGCACAATCAGTGATTTCCAAGTAATCACACATCTATACCAGTGCGAATACTGAAGAGAGGATAATACACAACATTCTAAACAGTAAATTCCTTCTGATTCCTGAGAAGTGAAGCCAAGTCTTGTATTACTAAAACAACATTTTTACATAAAGCCAAATATCAGAGCCTTTTTCAATAAATTTCCAACCCTTTGTACATCAGCTCTTCTGCTATATATAGAGCTCTGAGATTCCTCCTCCAGCATGAGGGAACTCGAATTCAGCTTGCTATGACACCTATTCAAAC
The DNA here is from genome assembly GCA_000404065.3 of Pinus taeda. NCBI lineage: Eukaryota > Viridiplantae > Streptophyta > Pinopsida > Pinales > Pinaceae > Pinus > Pinus taeda. The sequence continues at coordinate 86,322 of APFE031307406.1, read as the reverse complement.
TTTAACTAATTATTAAATGCAACAAACTGCTAACTAGACATTTTAGGAACCTAAGACAATTAGGAGTCTAACTCCACATCATGTTAATAACAACATTAACTAAAATAAGGATTCGTTCTTTGACAAGTGGTTCCCTTCAATTTAACTTTGATGGATGTTTAAATTTCCTTGTTGGCCCTTCATATCTTATCTCTTTTACTGCTCCTGCAAAGTAGGAAACTGCCCATGTTTTCCTGTGTTTGATTTCTTCAAGGATGTTTGAGACTAATTAACCATGATGTCTTATTTGATTACACAAGAGTGTATTGTAGTGCCACATTCCTGATGTGTTGTAGACCCTTTCCATATATTCGTATGAAGACAAAACTTCTTCAAAGCCGTTTGAAATGTGATGGAGAAAACTAGCAGTGATTTGTATGACAAAACTTATAGTTTATATTTCTTTTCCTCCACTTGTTTTACCTTTGCCGGTTGCTTTCATATTGTAATGATCCTTTTTTTTTTAACACTCCCCTTTTCCAAAAATTTCTCCTTGATTACTCAAAATCTGTCAACTGAGTTTAATTATGTAGTTACAACAGTTTCATAGTGCGCTACGAAACCACTGTGTAATCACAAAACACAGTCTAATACCAAAATCTGACTGACTTGAGTCTCCTTTATCTTGACATATCTCTTTCAACTACCCTGAAGCTATCAAAACTGAGTAGAGATGTATCATCTTCAAGAAATTGTGACAAGGGAAATCATCAAAATTTTGAATATAACCTTACTTGTTGTGTGGTTTTCTTAAGGAGATCTTTCCCGTTGGCTTAGCTGCATCCTCAAATCTTCAATTTGCCTTTTCATAACTCTGATCCCAACTCTTAGTTTTGTGTTAACCCTTCTAATGAATGTCACTTCCTTTAGTGCCGGGATTGTCCAGGTATAATATTGTGTATTAGAGTCGACCACCTCTGGTATTTGAAATGTTTTATCTTCCCACAGAGCTTTTATTTTGTCAAAATGAGCCTCCTTGATTGCATGCCTCCTAGAGGCTTTCTTTAATCTAGCAATTCCAAGATTTGCTAACCTCAATTTATTTTTCAATTCTTCAACACTATATTCCTCTGGCAGTATGATTGCCTTTCCTTTATCTTCTCTAGGCAGCTGGGATGATGTTTCTAATGAAGTCACGGGTCTGTCATGAACTTTTACGATCTCCTCTATTTCACTTGCTTCTGGCAGCATCTCCGGCATTTGCTTGAAATTCCTTGTCATGGGTCTTCTTGGCTTAAAGACAAATTGAGCAACCTGATCATCAAACTTGAGCTTTTTTTAGGCTTTGACTCTTTTAGTCTTGTCTTTACTTGATTATATAAAATCTGCTTGAACCAACAGAGATTCTTCAATGTCAATGGCTTGCAGTAAGTCATTCAATCTTCCCTTTGAAACAGGGCTTTCCTCAGCAACCACCTTCTTGCCTTTTTCCTTAGCTAATTGACTCCAGGTCATTCTTCTCTGAACTGCTTCTCCTATAAATGATTCACTTCTACCTTCTTTGATCTGAGTTTTCTCTTTCAGGGACTACTGGGGTGTGTCTTGGATAACTATTGATCTAGCAAGCTCCCTTACGTGTTTCCTAGTTTTCAATTTTGTGAATCTCTTGGATCTTGTTTCTGTACAATGCTCAGTTATTGGTGGAGAAGCTTTCACAGCTTGGGGGCTAAGACCAGTTTCATTTTTAAAGAAAAACATAAACATGAATGTAGGCCAATCCCTACCTACTCTCTAGAGTTCATGCAGAACAATCAACTTAACTAAGCCGTGGTGAAACAATGAGGTCTCACAGGCTTCTTTCCTTAACTGCACCTCGTCACACATTTTGCTTAAGCTACGAAATAAATGGAAGGGTAAATCAATAGATGTCTTTCTTGTGAAATGCAGCAGAAGCTTGAAATGATATGAATACACCTTATTATATCTCCCTTCACAAGTAAGGTACCTCTGTATGCAGGTAAAAAAATTGGCATATGAGTCTTTGACATAATTTCTAGGCACAGACTTGTTTAAATCTAATTCAATGAACTCTAGCTTCAAAAATTCTTTATAGGGGGTCATATCAAATTTAAAATTTTTAAACCATTTTTCTTGTCCTCTTGGGATCTCAGTGACTGTGGAGATTACCTATGGTGAAATTTTCAATTCAAGCACACCAACTTTTGAATTTAGTCCTGTGAAGTTCAAGGAAAACTCTTTGGTGATTTGTGCATGACCTCCCTGGAGTTTTTCACAGAAATTCCAACATCCAACCTTCTTGAATGCACGTTCCACTTCCCTATTCTTCAAGATAATGTCGAGACCTTCAGGTTCACTCCTCAAACATCTACTTGACCTGTGCTCTTTCCTTTCTGTAGGTCCTTCCATGAGATTTTGGTGTAATGAAAACTTAATAGACTAGCACTGTCTCAAATTTTCATTAATGCCTCGCTTGACATTTGAGGAATTCAAATTTAACATTTGTTGATTATTCCTCATGCAATAAATATAATCATGACTATGAATACCTAGCTCTTCTTGAAACTTGAAATCTGAGCGTACCAAGGTACCTAATGACTCTAATGATGAAGATAAGCGGTTAATCATGATAGGCGAAGTGTATAGCTGACAGGGGATGATGCAACCATAATTGAATGTGACAGATATGACAGCTAGGAAAGATATGCTATGGATTGCACAAATCTCTGATTTCGTAGTGCAGCTAGTGTAAAATTTGGGTTTTGCGCTACGAAAAAACTTAGACTTGTTTCCGCGCTACGAAAACACCTAAGCTGCTTTATAACACATCAGAGCCTCAAAACAAACTTGATACAAGGAATTTAGGTGAGTTGTGGGACCAGTAATGAATGAGAATGAATTATTTACCTTTATGCCACCATACTACAAAGATTCTAAAGACTTAGACACTACATTGAACATGGAAAAAACTGAACCTGGACTAACACCTAATCTTCACAAACAAATAGATGTGAACAATTTGGTAATCGCTTCTTGAGTGATAACAGACCAAGATCAAATTCTTAAGATGACGAGGAATCTAATGGAGGTAGACGAGAAGACAAAGGTTGGATGCTTGGAACAATTCCAAGTTCAAAACCTTGATCCTCGAGTGATTGAGGAAGTTTCGGATGAACTCCTTGCGAGAACCCTTCAGTATCACATAAGGAAGAGGAACTATGAGATGGACACAATGGTTTAGCCACAATGGTTTAGCCACAATGGCTTCCTCTCAAATGCAAAAGGAAAAGAGATTCATTTATGGATTTTAACAATCTTGAAATTAACAAGAAATTACTCAATTTCGGTTTAGGAAGAAACTGCCTAGGATCGACATGTTTATCATGGGCAGCTATTTTTAGAAACAAAAACTTTTCCTTTTCATCTTTTAAGAGTCGAGAAAAGGGTGAAAATGTGACTCTAGTCGCTTTGAATAGTTTTGCAAGCTTGAAAGGACAATTTACTCGATGATATTTTCAAATTTAAAGAGTCAGGAAAAATCAAAATGACTGCTCTGGTGAATCTAGCTAAAAGGAGTACCAAGTAACTGTGAACTGCAATATAAACCTTAATAAATAAATTTACCAAGGACTTGACGTACGTGCAAGCAATCTCCCCAAATGTTGTGTTCGATGTATCACATTTATAGGGCGGAAAACTTGGCTTCCTATGGATAAAGGTTTGCAACCTATGGGGATTTCCTTTGTTGAGATCTACAAAATGCTTATGTCATGAGATTTTTCCTGCTTCTTTCAGCGCTTATGTACCTTCACAAGTGATCAAGAGAAAACGAGGCATGCAAAAACCAATAGCAAATTGAATAATGACCTACTTAGCTGATCAAGGAATGCCAAGCTAATACATACATGAACATCTATATTTTGGGAAGATGAACCAGCAATTGTATATTATTTGAAGGATAAAGGGAAGCTTACAACCATAGCCTTGATGTTGAAAGGCTCTCCTTGAGTTTTAATCCAAGTCCAAGCCAAGAAACTCTCCAAAAACTCCTTCTCCAAGTCTAATGAATAGCCTCTAAGAACAAGCTCAGCATAGGGGTGCAAATGGACATAGGCCAACCATTTGGGAATGGGAGAGGAGGAACTTATAGGCTAGGAGAGGGAGTTAGGACTCCTCCAAAGATATTATTAAGTCCACATCTCAAGGAGGTAGCTCACAGGGATGAGACCAAGAGGTCAAATTAGGAGGATTCAACCTCATCTATGTGAAACCACCTCTAGCTCGTCGCTTTGGAAGCTTCTAGATTATGAAGCTTCTCATCCTCTTTGGGAAAACTTCCTTTTTGAGACCATCGCAGGTATGAAAGGGAATATAGTGATTCCATTGCTAGCCTAACATAGTGCAATAGGCGATCATCATAGTTTTGAGCTTCATAAGGGAGATGACCCTCATTTCATGGTTTTAAGAGCTATTTCTTCAGGGAAAGCTCCATATATTTTCCAAGCAAAGTTAAACGAGGGATCTGAATTGTATACATGGATGAGTATACTGTATAATGATCATGTTTCAGGCACTTCAGGGTATGTCACAGGGAAGTGTAGGAGACATGACAAAATATTGTGTAACAATACTAAAATGAAGGGGAGAAATGAAAATGTAGGGAGGTCGTGAGGATCCCTAAAAATTAAGTTGAATTACCTAGAGGGAAAAGGAGATATCAAGAATGACAGAATTTGAGATAAGAGAAGCTTTGATGACAACCAACTGAGAAACACATGGGCTTGCTCACTAATAATCGTAGAGCATAAATATGATGATAACCAACTGTGAAACCCATGAGGCTTGCTGACTTATAATCATAGAGTGGTGGTTGTGCCTTAGAGGGCCGATAAATACATTAGAGGCTATACTAGTCTATCATGGAGGTAGTCAAAGCTAGTGAGTTGGTAACACCTAATGGTAGTTCCAGGGATTGGGATGAGAACATATGTGGAAGGTTTCACTAACCTGCTCGAAATTACACTCTTATTCCTTCGTAGGTAACATAGCTAATAAAACCTCCATGCTATTAACTATATCTCTTTATCCACATCTGAATTGAAACTCTTTGTGTCCAAGTCACTAGAGATATTGTGATGTTGCAATTCCCCTTTCATAACAGACAATGTTCCCTACCTGATGTGAAATTTTGAATAGCTGGTGGGTGAAGGAAGCGAGGCCTTGAGAAATTTGTTTCAGCTAATGATACTAATTAAATATCCCAAGTAGAAGATGGATGTATATCCATGAAATGTTTCACCTTTCTTACCTAGTTTTGCTACCTCGTGTGTGGAGGTGAAGCAACCTTGAGACACGCTATCTTAGCTGAATTATTGGTTTGAAACTCCTTAGGGAGCACTCTACCTAAAGCATTGGAATCTATCTTGGGGGCGAAAACTGCAAGAAATATTAGGATGTATCTATGGTTGGGTGGAGAGTTGTAGTCATGATCTTGTCTAATGTATTATCTATGTTAATGAATGAGCCTTATATTTTTGGTTGAAATGATTTCATTAATACATGAGATAAGGTTGTGTAATTCATACTTATAGAATTGACGAGTATGTTGTGTCCTTGTTTTAAAGGCATTGTGATAGTGTGTAAGAATGATGGTTATGTGTAGAATTATTTAGCATGAGAATTATTCTTCTTTATTGCAATCTGATGACTCTGTTGGTTTCAAGCTTGCATTGTAATGTGGTACTATGGAGGATTTCCTCTCCTTTTAATCTTATTGAACTAGTTTCTTATGTGAGTGTCTTCTTCAAGTATTCAAGAAAGCATACCCTATTGTTGGGGTTGTACATCCATTTTATCAAGGGCTTAGTCTCATAAATCTATGTTCTATGTAGTGTGAGGCACAACCTTATGAGCTTGAATGAATTGAATTTAAAGCTCTGTACTCCATACAAATATGCATCCTTTCTATGCTCTTATTGAGGTTGAAGTCTCAAGGTTGAGCATGTTGTCTCTGTGCGAAGATGACATGGGAAAAATCCCTAGTTGAATGACTAGTTTAGCCATGGTGATCAATTTGATTGGTACTCCATAGTGGGTATTCATATATTGGGCGCTTACGTTATTAAGTCTCTTGGAATTCCCATCTACGAAAATGAGATGTTGTAGGCTTGTGTTACTTCCATTTAGTTGGTGGTGCTTGGGTCCAAATTGGTAATTGGACATAATGGGATAATCCCTTGTTTCCTTTTTGGGAATCATATGCTTTTTGGTCATTTTTGTAAGCTTGTCATGCTAGTTGGACCTACAAGAGGGCCATTGAGATCTCTAGAACAAGATCAACCTATTCTCCATAAGTTATTGAGGAATCGAGGAGGCTAAAAGTCTTAAAGGGCTGAATGGGCAAGTACTTATTTCATATTTTATGTTTTCTATCATAAGGAACTAAAGGTGTAGAATTCATTGTAAGCTTATAAGGGATAGCACCAATGCATGCTTCATATAGCTTAAATAGCTATGTTTAAGTGTTGGCTTGAGTTTAAGTGTTTATTGAACACTATGGCACAGCCATGGTTGTGAACCTTTACAAATGGCTTAGGAGGTAGCCTCGTCTCATTATATTGATATTAAACCTTATATATAGTCACGAAGGGATTTATTAAGCTAAGTAAGGGTTGGATTCCAGGCCAGATTGATAGCCATAAGACTACGCAACATAACTCAAGGCAAGGCTACTATAATGAGCTTCCATGATAAAGTGGGAAAGGAAATCTATAGCTGAACAAGGGCTAGGGATGACCTAATACCAAAGGGTTCACATCTCATAAGGCCACAAAAAGTCATGTAAGAAGAATAGTTGGGTTGACAAGGACCGAGATGAGTTGGTAAGGCTAGTAAGGGCCGAGTAATGGGCCTAGGAGACGATAATTTTGGAAAGAGATTATGACCATCAAGTTGGGTCATTAATATATATCCTATGAATGGGTTGGTATATCTATGTGGCTACCACGTGACAACATTTTAATGGGGCACTCTCTAATTCACTAGAATTGTAATGGTCACAACTCTTGATGCAAAGGTCAAATTGAGGTGATGGTTTATATCACCAGAATCATCTTCATAAGACTAACACAATAGTGATGTCAAAACCAAGCCTTAAGTGGGTCGAAGAGATTGAAAATTTTAGACCCAATTTCCATAATGACACCTTGGATCTTGGGTTACAACCTCCTCTTAATCGGTGTTATGGTAAGGATTAGGAGAGCGATTCTTACACGATCCATTGTGCATATATTCAATATTTTCATGATCAATGTCTCCCCACTAAAAAATGGATTCAAGTATTAAGGTTTGTCTTTGAAACATAATAATTATAAAAATGAGGATTGGAATTGGTTATTAGAGAAATTCGATTGTAGGTTATCTATGTGATCACATATATAGCTTACTATGGGGGGCAAGTTGATTCTCATCCAATTAGTTCTTCAAAGTATTTATATATTCTTCATGCATCTCTTCCTTTTTCCAAAGACTATTATCAACAAGATTAATGCAATGATTTCTAATTTTATTTGGGCGGGTTCCAAGGGTCCTCCAAAATCACATCTTGTTCATTGGGAAAGCATTACTAGAAAGAAGAAGGTTGGTGGTTGGGGCATATTAAACATAGAATACTTTGATTGAGCTTTGTTGATGAAGAGTCTTTGGCATGCACTCAACAATTCTAGTATTTCAGAAAGTATTATTGTTGCAAAATGTTTGAAAATTTTGCCTCTATGGATTCAGAATAGGGTTGTGTCCAAAAAAATTTTCTCATCCATTTGGATTAGCATGATGAAGATTGAATATTGGTTGATTGGAAATCTCAAGTGGCAACTTGGGGCCAGTAATGAGGCAGAAATCAACCTAGATCCCATCAGGGGCTTTGAAGGGAATCATATTTTGCCAGTTCATCTCATTCGTCACATACATAACATGGGAATTTATTATTTAAATCAGATCTTCCTAAATCTTGATACACATGGATTAACTTTGTCATGGTGTTATTATAGACAACTTGGTCTTTATGGTATATTGGCTACATAGTGGGATTCCTACATATACAATCTCCCTATGGTGAACATCTTTTTAAAAGAGAAGGAATATTATATGCAATGGAATGGATGCACCAAAAATGGACAAATTATCATTTAGGAGGCATATGGACATATCACATCGATCATACTTAATAGAGAATCCTCATGGTTTATTAATAAAATCTGGAATTGGAATTATCCATTAATAATCAAATTTTTCTCTTGGCTTCTGTGGAGATAAAATATTTACGTGGGGTAATTTTTACAGGTGTCACTTCAATGGTCCAGGGCGATGTGTATATGTTTCTATGAGGGTGAAGATGTGTTATATTTGTTCTTAAAACGACCAATTTCTTAAAATATCTAGCTCGGTGTCCCGAGTATTCTTAGGATTCGAGCTACTCGGGAAACAATGTACTGATTTCTGCATAAAATATTGGTACAATGCACACAAAGAATGGTATTCCCTTCCATTATTCATTTTTTCGGGTATATGGTGATTTCAGAATGCCCTTATTTTTTAGGGTACAAGCTAGGATATTTGGCAGTGTCGATTTTCCATTATAACATTCTTCAATGAGTGTGATCCCCTGACATTTCAGAAGCAAGAAAGGTTAATCCAAATATTTAACCTTTGGGAATAGATTCCCTGCCATTTTTTTATGGGGTTGCCTATAGTGGGAACTGTGGATGTAGGATATATATTATTATTCATCCTGATATTTATTATAATTTTATGTGGAATTGTGGACAAGGAACTAACGCTCGTGCAAAGATCCTTGCTCTTTGGGGAGTTTTAGTTTTTTGCAAGATGGTTCTCCATTAACAAAATGGTGATTACGGCAATTCAAACGTGGCCATTGATTGAGTCCAGGGATGTACAACTCTAAATCCCAACAATCTCATCAACTAAATAAAGTGTATTAAAGAGATTCAGTAAGAATTTTTGGATTTTTCTTTCGCCCAAATCTATGATCATGAGCAAAATTCGATTTTTGGCGCACTATCTAAGACAGGGCTTCACCAGCACCTACAGTGCATATTCTACTCTGCAATTTTAGAGGGAAGAAAGATGGATTTTGGAAATATATGCATCTGCTAGTCAATTATACATGCCCATGAAATATCTACATGAAAATTAATTTGTTTTGTTTTTTTTGTTTTTGTTTGATGCAATATCCTGATGATGATCTTTATTATGTGATGTTTTGATGTAAAAATATGTATGGGGTACTCAAACTTCGAATATCATTGATCTATAGTCTTCTGATTAGTATGGATGTTGCACATACCCACACAATATTATTCCCATATTTAGATCTAGTTATATTTTGATGGTTTCATATAATGGTGAGCATGGCACAAACTTAGTTGGTGGAATATTTTGAATTATGTAAACTCTTTTCTATTCAATAGAAAATAGTTGGTTTTTTTCTCTCTTGAATAATCATAATAATAATAATAATAGTTTGAAATTTTATAAGAAATGTATATAGCAAATGTTTCTTACTTAAATTTATGATTAGTAAATTATTATATACATTTTACTAGATAGTTAGTTACAATAGATTTATGAAAATAAACTGAAATTTAGAGTAGTAAAGGTTAATTCCTTTTATATTTCCATATTTGTTAGTATTGTTTTTTTGTTTATACATGCAATAAATAATATTTGGAAAATACAGAACCACTAAATAAAATCACTCATAAACTACAATGAACACCAAGATATGCTCTAGAAACCCTTTTGAGAGAAAAGTCAAGTAGAAGGTGAGGTTTCTTTGATCTCTTTTTTCTAGGATGGAAATGATGCAAGTACAAAGGAGAATCTCTATGGAGTTCCCTACTATTTATCGCCTATGGGAGATTACTAAACATGAACCCAACTCTATTATGTTATATTTCTTTCCACACTCAATTAAAATGCTAGCAAATAGAATGGAACTCATTTTCCTCCCAATGGGTCAATTATAGCACAACCTGATAATCAAATAGGGGTTAATTTTGACCCACTCAACATGAGTCACAACTTGAACATTCTAGAATATTCTTCATAGTTCGCAAGTGGCTAGCCCCTTTTCCATGAGGGGATGACATGGCATCCTCTTGAATTATGGTGATCAATCACGATAGATCAACTTTGAGGAGACATGGGTTTTACATATGAACTCCAATTATCATGATTATTTCATTGTTGGAAATATCTTTTGGTTTTGAATAGCATCAAGGTGCCTCATGCTAAAGTGGAATAATTTTGCCACCAAAAATGTCATTTAAGGCTTCAAATTGGTCCCTGAAGGTTTTTAACCCAAATTCTCCAAACTAGATCCCACTAATAAAATTACTCGTCTTAGTTGATTCCTTTAGTTTTTCCACTTTGAACGCATCCAAAAGGATGAAAAAAGTATATAGTGATCCAATTTGGATCAATTCGTTTATATTTATCATTAACAACTACAAAAATTATTTAGACTAAAACAAAATTGTGAAAAGACGATAACAGAGAATGGAAAGAAAAACCACACTTTTTAAGTATATTAAAAAAGATCATAAAATTAACCCCGTGAGGAAATGGAATAATTTTACAAGGGAATTTCTCACTTATTTGGTCTCTCTATCAGATTATCTAGCCTTAACTATTTGGCCATTTACCCAAACTAGTGAATATTATCCTAAATTAGGATACTTCATTGTAGACCAAGAAAATGTCCAAGGACAAAACCATTAATGGTGGGGAAGTATGATGCTATAAATGCCTACAAAATAATAATCATTCACGCGGATATCCTTGAGAAACAAAGTCCCCACATGGGACAATCTCCAAGAAATAACTTTCGTTAGACCAAGTCCTTGTGCCTTATAGTTCTAGGAAGTTGAATCTGTCCACTATCTAATTTCCTATAGTCCATTTTAAAAACTATTTTTTGAGGACATAAACAAGCCCATTAGTCAAAAATTCCTTTGTTAGGGGCCAACTTTTGAGGAATCTCTTAAAAATGGGTTCTACAAAACTATCAGCAAGAAGCACATATCTCTCCCTTTCTCCATCATTTGGGGTATTTAGCTAGACTAAAATAAAGTCATCTTTGAAAATGGAGAAGCATCCATGCTAAAAATTGCCATCAACAACCTTGTAATTGTGGACCAATTCAAGGCCTTCAAAAAATTAGATCCCAAAAAAAAACCTCCTCTTAATCAAATCCAAACTTCTATTCCTTGTGGATTCTTTAATGGAGAAGCTCAAGGAATTCCTTAAAAAGGTGGGGTGGTAGAAAAATATGTTATTCATTTTCTCATCATATGTCTTTTTTATGGTAAGCCTTGGAAAGGCCACAAAAAAATCACTTGAGCTTATAATCCTCATACTTATTTTGAAACTTGATGTGTGAAAAGGAATGACACACTTCAATATATATGGAGATTATATTCTTTTTATAAACTGGTTGAATAGAATGGCACGATTGCACAATATATCAACTCAATTTACAAATGCTTCTAATTTTTCTTGCATCTCCTTCAACCATGTCTACATCGATAAAAATGCAGAAGGAGACTGCCTCTCAAAGAGTGGTATGGAAATAGACAAATACTTATTGAAGATTATGACACTTAGGGAGGCTTTCAATGTGAACATCTTCATCCACCATGGTTGCTCCTATTGTATTTTCAAGTAATTCAGATAAGTTGTATATCAATTACTCTACTTGTATTTGTTTGTGGAAATCAGTGACTATATTCAGAAAGTAGGAATGTGAAACAAATAATGGTAGTTATTTACTATTTAGAGTATGAGAAATAAAAACTGGGAATGTTGTGTAGACACATGGGTAGAATGTTATGGTTATGTTACGGAGTATGTTTAGATAAGAACAAATAATTTGATATATCTATATATCATTAAAAATGTGTACGAGGGTTAGTAGTTTAAAGGCAATTTCGTGACAGAAACCCTGGAACACCCAAGAAACTCCTACCATGAGAGAAGTCCAAGTCCCTTATAAGATAAATATGTTCTGAAACCTTGAAGTTAGTAGTCCGGAACATTATCTTTTGTATACAAGGACTACTTGTGACAAATTTTATAAAGACTATCTATAACTAGCTTTATGTAAGTTTGTCTATAACTAATTTTAAAATAGGTTCTGTGTAACTAATTTTATGCATACAATGATGAAGATGTAATGTAATACTAATTCAAAAAACCTATGATAATAGAAAGAATATCCAATACTATGACAATAATTCGTATACAACAGGAAATATGACTAAAGTAACAACAAAACTAGTAGGTTTATTTTGATTGCCTAAAAGGACAATATAAGTAGAATAAATTCTAAGTACTATATAAGGGAATCTTCCCCAATAAGTTCTAAACCATGTTTTCCAAAAGAAATATAAGTTAGGTTTACAAAAACCAGAGGTCAAAATATTCATCATATACTAGTTGAAAAATGTACAACGAGCCTAGGAGTATTAAATAAATATGGGTTATGGGTAGGATAGACCTCATTAACAAAAATCTAACAAAGACTAATATCATCATTAGCTACAGTAAATTCAAGGTCTGAAGCCATCCTATTTTTCTAAACTAAAAACTAAACATTACATAAACTACATGTAACGATAATGATACTCCTGGTAGAGAATGGATTCACCATTTTTTCCTTGAGACCCTTTATCAATCGGCGAATGAAGAAGGATGAGATATTATTATTGGAGTACCATGATAACCAACAAAGAAATATTTAAACTTCAAACTCTTATTGTATTCGTAAAAGCATATGCGTAAAAGAACGCCTTCAAAGGGTTGTAAATAACCTATAGGTATACAAGCACACATGATATATATTAGGTTTAAATCTAGACAAAAAAGTGTATAATTTTTATCTAGAAGAATGAGAACAATTCCACCTAAAGATAGGTTTGTCGGTTGACCAAACCCTAGCCGAAATCATGTAGAATAGAACCATCAAGGACCATGATGAAAAGGATAAAAAAATGGATTTGTGGCACACTAAAATCAATATAGGCTAAATAAATATCACAAGGGTTTCTAGAGAACCTTAACAAAATATATCATGCGGTAAAACTTTGCAAAACAATTAGGCAACACCTTGAAAATAAGAAAATAAATTTACATGGGGCATATGTTCTACAAGTGTCAAACCCTCAACTTGTTGATTTCCAACTAAAGGTGGATCAGTTCAAAAGGTTAATAAAACATGTCATTCGAAGACAGGGTAACGAGCTTCAGAAGGAACAACCGACTCATAGAGAGTAACAACCTGTAAATGCACTGTAAAACCTTGATAATAAGAAACATCAAACTATTGCTCCAAGGAAGGATTTAGAGCTAACCTGAGGAAAATTTAACATTAGGAGAATGGGGAAGTTATTATCTCAAATAAAATTTAAAAAGAAATAAGAATGCAAGTGGATGACTAGAAGCAAAGTCGAATGCCCTGTCACTGTCAAAGTGAAACAAAGTGTGGAAGTTCAGTATGAGAGTTGGAGGAGGAAATATTTTGAAAGAAATAATTAAACTTTAAATAAAATTTTATTGATGCTAGCCAAAGCACCATTAAGCCCTGCTAGGGAAGGGCAGAACTCGATGCCACAAAAAAACATCTAACATCCACAACCGAGACCTCACAAGAGGCATTCACTTTAATCTGCGAAGGATAATGAAAACAATCAGAATTACATGAGAAAACCTACATAGTGTAGGTATACCTAAAGTTATAACACTAAGAAAAAACATAGAAAATAGGGAGAATCACATGGTCTATGATAACCTAGCATGGGACTTGGGCTTGTTGATAAGTATATATGCATGCACTTTTGAAAAAAATTCGAAGCAAAATAAAAACCCTCTTAGTAGATCTATTGACAAGGGGCACACCTTCCTATCCTAGTTTTCCTCGCAGTTTCAGGTCTTGGCTCTCTAAGTAGGAAGCAAGAAAATGATGCAACCAATAGAGGTGCATAAGGCAGAAAATTACCCTTATTGTTCTGAAACCAAATCACCATCATCAAATAACTCAAGATAAATAGTTGTTGTGCATGGTATGGGTTCGTGTGCTTAGCGTATGGTCTAGCTTCAAGCATGCCACCACATGGCTTTATCTTGTAAACAATTTAATTCCTTCAAATATCTCCCAAGGTGCTATGGAGACCATTAAACATTTTGACCTTTATTAATCCAATAAATATGTTATGTGCACTAGATGAAGCCATGGATGAGTATTTGTCATAATTTTTTGTATGGAGCGACGTGGCCTTATAAAACCCTTAGAGAACAAGGGATGCATGGCAATGTAGTCCCTGCCACACAAGTTTAGAAAAAAGATATGAAAAAAATATATTACTTAATATTAGCCTAAACCAAGTGATTACAAAAGCATTTAATTCAATTTTATGTATGGATTTATATGAATTCAATCGTTATGACATTATCTTAATTATTTTGTGTAGTTGATTTACAAAGAACTAAATGAACTTCAACCATGAGTGATATAAGAACTGCTCATGAGATTATTATGATAGCCTAGTGAAGCATGCAATCCAAATCTTTGCACCTAGATCTATGTATGACGAGCATTCTACAAAAATGATTACTTTGTTGTGTCATTTAAAGGTTTAGTTGTTACATAATTTTTTCTTACATTCCATTTATATTTTTTGCAAATTAAAAACCTAAAAAACAATTATATTTCTTGTGAATTAAGACTTCATTATCAACTATGCTACTATGTTACTTATGCTTCCATGATATGTAGTTTCTATTACATTTCATGTAGAGAATTTTGACTTAGCTCCATCAAATGATAAAAGAGTTTGTATTTCTTTTATTAATTAAACAAAAGATTGATTATAAATATAAACATGTTTTACAAATAATTATTTTATTTTTTAATAAACTATTACCTACATTTTGTACATTCTTGAAAGTATATGGGATTAACAAAATTAAGATGATGGTGAAGGTGGGTGATTTTAGATAACAATTACACACTTGGAGACCATTAAGCTTAACTAAGCATGTAGGAAACAATTCAACAATAACCTATAAATAATCATCCATAAAACCTTTGTAGAGTCTATATGCTACTATAAGAAATCAAAAGTTCATTTTATAGACTAATCATATTTTAAAAAAATATTATTTTTATCCAAGAGGTTGGTTAAAACATTTTATCAATGTTTACTTAAAATGAATAGCAATAGTGTAGTTTTTTCCATATTTACATCTGTGAAATTATAAATCCCTTTTCAAAGTTTACACTAATAAAAAAAACTATGCTCTAA
Organism: Pinus taeda; assembly: GCA_000404065.3. Lineage (NCBI taxonomy): Eukaryota > Viridiplantae > Streptophyta > Pinopsida > Pinales > Pinaceae > Pinus > Pinus taeda. The sequence continues at coordinate 70,945 of APFE031307406.1, read as the reverse complement.
GAAATACAATCTCTCTAAACTGAATTTAAATGTGTTACGTAAATTTTTTAAATCTTTTTCCTTTCGAAACCTTTTTCATAAAATTTCTTATTCTAGAACTAATTTTTTATTTCCATAAACTAAATGATATAAAAGTTTTCTTCTACATAAATTAAATATCTGATGCAGGAGCATTCACCCAAGAGAAAATCATTGTAAATAAGTAGACATAGGGGGTCATGTATCTTTAGAGAAGTAGTTCTCTAAAGTCTCAAGTTAATGTAATATTTAGGCTTAAAGTGATTTAATTAGATAATTAGAGGAAGTTGTAAATGCTCTCAAATAAATGAGAACATGAGTGATTAATAAAGATAAAGATTTAAAAGTCAAATATAACTCTTTAAGCAGTTTCCTGATTCTAGGAGCAAGAGAGAGTTTTTACTCATTAAATGGAGAATAGAAGTGGACGTAGAGGATAGAGGATTTAGGAGTCAGTACAGGAGATTTAGGAGTCAAACAAAGAGTAGTTCAACAAACCTTCCTAGTATAAATGTAAGCCTATGGGCAAATTGCAGGGGGAGGCCATGAATAGTTGAGGATCCGGCGGAATCCTTTTGAAGACGTCGGAACAGGCCTTTGAAATGGAGCAATCATGATCATGCAATTAAGTGTGGACCATTGGACCAAGATTCAGATCGACAGTCCAAATGAGATCGACGATCACATGTCGGAGAGGTCAAATGGTTGGCTACAGTGTTATAAAAAAGGGCTGATACGCCGATAGAGATAAGCGTTGTTCGGCGATCGCTGGAATCGGAGGATGGAAATCGGAGCGACGGAAGATTTAATACGAAAGATATGGACCCGACGAACCTTATAGTGGTGGGTCTATAAGATTTGAAATCTGGTTATGTGTGATGGAGCTAGATTTCCCATTATTCCTTTGTATTGCAATTAATGTATGGTCCCGTGGTTCTAAAGGAAATCCCAATAGTTATAAGGGTTCTGATAAGTGTAATATGGCGTACGAAAGTCTCGATAGCCAATTGCGATAAAGGTACAACCTCGATAACTGTGTAGGAACTGTACTAAAGGCGGAAAGGTATGTTATGGGAGCAATTTCCTTTGTTAATGGGTTTTATAAGGAAAAGCACTGATGAAAGGTTTTATGCATAAATATATATATTAACCAATGTTGAAAGAGGGAAAGGTTGATATATATGTGGGCTTATGGGTTATATAAAGGATTGAACAAGGTTTTAATTCCTGATAGAAGGAATTAGAAGGAAGGCTTTAATAAAGTCTCATATGAAGGTTACGAAGGGTTAAATAGTCCTAATAGGTGGTTCAACTGAGGTGATTGGTTCCGATATAAAAGGGACTATATAAAACATGGCCTCAGCCATTAGAGATGGAAGATTTGACTCCTTTGTGAGTGAAAAACCTGGGATAAATGTGTTTATGCATATTTATGCATATTGTGGGTAACTGCGGGGGTAACCCTGCACCAATATCTCATCATATGTTAAATATTTCTTCACATACCAACTACTTCAATTTTATTTTATTTAACCTCATTCAAAATATGCTTAAATTGCCATCAACAACCTTGTAAACTTTTTCTTTTTAAAGAAAAATAAAAATAATTTATGTAAATAATGATTATTGATTAGTAGATAATGATTATTAATTGGGTAAATTTAGGGTGTGTGTTACATTTTTATTGGTTAAAGGCTATCGAAGTTATTTTGATGTTATTTTTTATTTTAGTGCAATTACCAGACATGGTTGGAATTTGAATTTCATTTTATCTATCAAATATATTTTTTTCTATGTTTTGGGTTCTTATGCTTGCGGCTTTTTATTTTAGTGCAAGTACTAGACATGGTTGGAATTTGAATTTCATTTTATTTATCAAATAGATTATTTTTGATGTTTTGGTTCCTTATGCTTGCGGTGAAGAAACATTATGTTTAAAACCTTGCCCTTGAAAAGTGATGTTATCATAATAAATTAACCCTTCAGCAATAAAAACTTGATTTAAAATTATCATTTTATAACATAATTATGTAAAAAAATTACATAGAAAAAAACAAAATAACCAAAACACACGCAAATAATTTTTTAATCTTAAATATTAGTTCTTACGATAAATTCTCAAGCTCTGAATTATACATAACATGTTGCCAAGAAAGCTTCATAAAAAAGCTTTGTAAGCTTAAAAAAAATAAAATATTTGCAAAATAAAATAAGTATTTAGGATATTTTCATATACGTTTACCACTATTCCAAACCCATATGGAAAAAAGACCATTCAAAAAATTCAAGTCATATATGGTCAAATTATGTTTTAAGTTTATAATAGCCATCGAATTCCATCCCCAATACCACATGATATCCATGTGCTAATTGGGCATGTCATGTCTAACTGATGTTGATGTTTTAGTTTTAAGTTGAATTTTTTGGTTTCACTTCGAATACAAAAGCAAAAGACGAATTCTGGGTGCGAGACGCGAAATCCTTCAGATGCTCCCGCATCACATGATGGTATGCGTCTTCCTCTCCTACCTGTTGTGGGATCCCTCATCTACTCGATTAAAAGTTTAATGCTCAATGATGGCCTCCCTATTTGGATTTTAGCAAGAAAAGCAAAAGATGGATTTTGGAAATATATGCATCTGCTAGTTAATGATACATGCCCATGAAATATCTACATGAAAATTATTTTGTTTTATTTTTTGTGTTTTTGTTTGATGCAATATCTTGATGATGATCTTTATTATGTGATATTTTGATAGGAAAATATGTATGGGGTACTCAAACTTCAAATATCGTTGATCTATAGTCTACTAATTAGTATGGATGTTGCACATACCCACACAATATTATTCCCATATTTAGATCTGGTTATATTTTGATGGTTTCAGATAATGGTGAACATGGTACAAACTTAGTTGGTGGAATATTTTGAATTATGTAAACTCTTTTCTATTCAATAGAAAATAGTTGGTTTTTTTCTCTCTTGAATAATAATAATAATAATAATAGTTTGAAATTTTATAAGAAATGTATATAGTAAATGTTTTTCACTTAAATTTATGATTAGTAAATTGTTATAGACATTTAACTAGATAGTTAGTTACAATAGATTTATGAAAATAAACTGAAATTTAGAGTAGTAAGGGTTATTTCCTTTTATATTTCCATATTTGTTAGTATTGTTTTGTTATTTATACATGCAATAAATAATATTTGGAAAATACAGAACCACTAAATAAAATCACTCATAAAACACAACGAACACCAAGATATGCTCTAGAAACCCTTTTGAGAGAAAAGTCAAGTAGAAGGTGAGGTTGCTTTGCTCTCTTTTTTATAGGATGGAAATGATGCAAGTACAAAGGAGAATCTCTATGGAGTTCCCTACTATTTATCACCTATGGGAGATTACTAAACATGAACCCAACTCTATTATGTTATCTTTCTTTCCACACTCAATTAAAATGCTAGCAAATAGAATGGAACTCATTTTCCTCCCAGTGGGTCAATTATAGCACAACCTGATAATCAAATAGGGGTTAATTTTGACCCACTCAACATGAGTCACAACTTGACCCTTCTAGAATATTCTTCATAGTTCGCAAGTGGCTAGCCCCTTTTCCATGAGGGGATGACATGGCATCCTCTTGAATCATGGTGGTCAATCACGATAGGTCAACTTCGAGGAGACATGGCTTTTACATATGAACTCCAATTATCATGATTATTGCATTGTTGGAAATATCTTTCAATGTTGAATAGCATCAAGGCGCCCCATGCTAAAGTGGAATAATTTTGCCACCAAAAATGTCATTTAAGGCTTCAAACTGGTCCCCGAAGGTTTTTAACCCAAATTCTCCAAACTAGATCCCACTAATAAAATTACTCGTCTTAGTTTATCCCTTTAGTTTTTCCACTTTGAACGCATCCAGATGGATGAAAAATTATATAGTGGTCAAATTTGGATCAATTCGTTTATAGTTATCATTAACAAGTACAAAAATTATGTAGACTAAAACAAAACTATAAAAAGACGATAACGGAGAATGGAAAAAAAACCACACTTTTTAAGTATATTAAAAAAGATCATAAAATTAACCCCGTGAAGAAAAGGAATAATTTTACAAGGGAATTTCTCACTTATTTGGTCTCTCTATCAGATTATCTAGCCTTAACTATTTGGCCATTTACCAAAAATAGTGAATATTATCCTAAATTAGGATACTTCATTGTAGACCAAGAAAATGTCCAGGGACAAAATCATTAGTGGTGGGGAAGTATGATGCTATAAATTCCTACAAAATAAGAATCGTTCACGTGGCTATCCTTGAGAAACAAAGTCCCCACATGGGACAATCTCCAAGAAATAACTTTTGTTACACCAATTTCTTGTGCCTTATAGTTCTAGGAAGTTGAATATGTCCACTATCTATTTTTCTATCGTCCATTTTAAAAACTATTTTTGAGGACATAAACATGCCCATTAGTCAAAAATACATTTGTTAGGGGCCAACTTTTGAGGGATCTCTAAAAAATGGGTTCTACGAAACTGTCAGCAAGAAGCACATATCTCTCCCTTTCTCCATCATTTGGGGTATTTAGCTAGACTAAAATAAAGTCATCTTTAAGAATGGATAAGCATCCATGCTAAAAATTGCCATCAACAACCTTTTAATTGTGGACCAATTCAAGGCCTTCAAAAAATTATATCCCAAAACAAAACCTCCTCTTAATCAAATCCAAACTTCTATTCCTTGGGGATTCTTTAATGGAGGAGCTCAAGGAATTCCTTAAAAAGGTGGGGTGGTAGAAAAATATTTTATTCATTTTCTCATCATATGTCTTTTTTATGGTAAGCCTTGGAAAGGCCACAAAAAAATCACTTGAGCTTATAATCCTCATACTTATTTTGAAACTTGATGTGTAAAAAGGAATGACACACTTCAATATATATGGAGATTATATTCTTTTTATAAAGTCGTTGAATAGAATGGCACGGCTCCAAAATATACCAACTCAATTTTCAAATGCTTCTAATTTTTCTTGCATCTCCTTCAACCATGTCTACATTGATAAAAATGCAGAAGGAGACTGCCTCTCAAAGAGTGGTATGGAAATAGACAAATACTTATTGAAGATTATGACACTTAGGGAGGCTTTCAATGTGAACATCTTCATGCACCATGGTTCTCATGTTGTATTTTCAAGTAATTCAGATATGGTGTATATCAATTATTCTACTTGTATTTGTTTGTGGAAATTAGTGACTATATTTAGAAAGTAGGAATGTGAAACAGATAATGGTAGTTATTTACTATCTATAGTATGAGAAATAAAAACTAGTAATTTTGTATAGACACATGGGTAGAATTTTCTGGTTATGTTATGGAGTATGTTTAGATAAGAACAAATAATTTGATATATCTATAGATCATTAAAAATGTGTACGAGGGTTAGTAGTTTGAATGCAATTTGGTGATAGAAACCCTGGAACACCCAAGCAATTCCTACCATCAGAGAAGTCCAAGTCCCTCATAAGATAAATATGTTCTGAAACTTTGAAGTTTGTAGTCAGGAACATTATCTTTTGTATACAAGGACTGCTTGTGACAAATTTTATAAAAGACTATCTATAACTAGATTTATGTAAGTTTGTCTATAAATAATTTTAAAATAGGTTGTGTGTAACTATTTTATGCATACAATGATGAGGATGTAATGTAATACTAATTCGATAAACCTATGATAATAGAAAGAAGATCCAATACTCTGACAATAATTCATATACAACAGGAAATATGACTAAAGTAACAACAAAACTAGCAATTTTATTTTGATTGCATAAAAGGGCAATATAAGCAGAATAAAGTCTAAGTACTATACAAGGGAATCTTCCCCAATAAATTTTAAACCATGTTTTTCCAAAAGAAATATAAGTTAGGTTTACAAGAACCAAAGGTCAAAATATTCATTTGGAAAATGTACAAAGAGCCTAGGAGTAATAAATAAATATGGGTTATGGGTAGGATAGACCTCATTAAAAAAAGTCTAACAAAGAGTAATATCATCACTAGGTATAGTAAATTCAAGGTTTGAAGCCATCCTATTTTTCTAAACTAAAAAATAAACATTACATAAATTGCATGTAATGTTAATGATAGTCCCGGTAGAGAAGGGATTCACCATTTCTTCCTTGAGACCCCTTATCAATCAACGAAGGAAGAAGGATGAGATATTATTATTGGAGTACTGCGATAAACAACAAAGAAATGTTTAAACTTAAAACTCTTATTGTCTTCGTAAAAGGATATGCGTAAGAGAACGCCTTGAAAGGGTTGTAAATAACCTATAGGTATACAAGCACACATGATATATATTAGATTTAAATCTAGACAAAAAAAAAAAAAAAGAAGTGTATAATTTTTATCTAGAAGAATAAGAACAAGTTCACCTAAAGACAGGTTTCTCGGTTGACCGAACCCCAGCTGCAATCACGTAGAATAGAACCATCAAGGGCCATGATGAAAAGGGTAAAAAAATGGATTTGTGGCACATTAACATCGATATAGGCTAAATAAATATCACAAGGGTTTCTAGAGAACCTTAACAAAATATTTCACGCTGTAAGACTTTGCAAAACAATTAGGCAACACCTTGAAAATAAGCAAATAAATTTACATGGGGCTTATGTTATACAAGTGTCAAACCCTCAACTAGTTGATTTCCAACTGAAGGTGGATCAGTTCAAAAGCTTAATAAAACATTCCATTCGAAGACAGCGTAATAGCTTTAGAAGGAACAACCGACTCATAGAGAGTCACAACCTGTAAATGCACCGTAAAACCTTGATAATAAGAAACATTGAACTATTGCTCCAAGGAAGGATTTAGAGCTAAACTGAGGAAAATTTAACAATAAATTAGAGCCTGGCACTATTGCGAGAATGGGGAAGATATTATCTCAAATAAAATTTAAAAGAAATAAGAACGCAAGTGGATGACTAGAAGAAAAGTCGAAAGCCCTGTCACTGTCAAAGTGAAACAAATTGTGGAAGTTCAGTGTGAAAGTTGGAGGAGGAAATATTTTGAAAGAAACAATTAAACTTTAAATAAAATTTTATTGATGCTAGCCAAAGCACCATTAAACCCTGCTAGGGAAGGGCAGAACCGGATGCCACAAAAAAATGTCTAGCATCCACAATTGAGACCTCACAAGAGGCATTCACTTTAATCTGCAAAGGATAATGAAAACAATCATAATTACATGAGAAAACCTACATAGTGTATGTATACCAAAAATTATAACGCTAAGAAAAAAACATAGAAAATAGGGAGGACCACATGGTCTATGATAACCTAGCATGGGACTTGGGCTTGTTGACCTAGCATGGGACTTGGGCTTGTTGATAAGTATATATACATGCACTTTTGAAAAAAAATCGAAGCAAAATAAAAAACCTCTTAGTACATCTATTGACAAGGGGCACACCTTCCTATGCTAGTTTTCCTCGTAGTTTCAGATCTTCGCTCTCTAAGTAGGAAGCAAGAAAATGACGCAACGAATAGAGGAGCAGAAGGCAAACAATTACCCTTACCGTTCTGAAACCAAATAGCCATCATCAAATAACTCAAGATAAATAGTTGTTGTCTATGGTATGGGTTCGCATGCTTAGCATATGGTTTAGCTTCAGGCATGCCACCACATGGCTTTATCTTGTAAACAATGTAATTCCTTCAAATATCTCCCAAGGTGCTATGGAGACCATTAAACATTTTGACCTTTATTAATCCAATAAATATGTTATGTGCACTAGATGAAGCCATGGATGAGTATTTGTCGTAATTTTTTGTATGGAGTGGCAAGGCCTTATAAAACCCTTAGAGAACAAGGGATGCATGACAGCGTAGTCCCTGCCACACAAGTTTAGAAAAAAGATATGAAAAAAATATATTACATAATCAGTAGCCTAAACCAAGTGATTACAAAAGTATTTAATTCAATTTTATGTATGGATTTATATGAATTAAATCTTTATGACATTATCTTAATTATTTTGTGTAGTTGATTTACAAAGAACTAAATGAACTTGAACCATGACTGATATAAGAACTGCTCATAAGATTATTATGATAGCCTAGTGAAGCATGCAATCCAAATCTTTGCACTTAGATCTATGTATGACAAGCATTCTACAAAAGTGATTACTTTGTTGTGTCATTTAAAGGTTTAGTTGTTGCATAATTTTTTCTTACATTCCATTTATATTTCTTGCAAATTAAAAACTAAAAATACAATTATATTTCTTGTGAATTAAGACTTCAATATCAACTATGCTACTATGTTACTTATGCTTCCATGATATGTAGTTTCTATTACATTGCATGTAGAGAATTTTGACTTAGCTCCATCAAATGATAAAAAAGTTTGTTTTTCTTTTATTAATTAAACAAAAGATTGATTATAAATATAAACATGTTTTACAAATAATTATTTTATTTTTTAATAAACTATTACCTACATTTTGTACATTCTTGAAAGTATATGGGATTAACAAAATTAAGATGATGGTGAAGGTGGGTGATTTTAGATAACAATTACACAATTGGAGACCATTAAGCTTAACTAAGCATCTAGGAAACAATTCAATAATAACCTATAAATAATTATCCATAAAACCTTTGTAAAGTCTATATGCTACTATAAGAAATCAAAAGTTCATTTTATAGACTAATCATTTTTTAAAAAAATATTATTCTTATCCAAAAGGTTGGTTAAAACATTTTATCAATGTTTACTTAACATGAATAACAATAGTGTAGTTTTTTCCATATTTAACTCTGTCAAATTATAAACCATTTTCAAAGTTTATGCTAATAAAAAAAATTATGCTCTAAGAGATATAATCTTTCTAAACTGAGTTTAAATGCGTTACGTAAATTTTTTAAATATTTTTCCTTTTGAAACCATTTTCATAAAATTTCTTTTTCTAGAACTAATTTTTTATTTCCATAAACTAAATGATATAAAAACTTTCTTCTCCATAAATTAAATATCTAATGCAGGGGCATTCACCCAAGAGAAAATCATTGTAAATAAGTAGACATACGGGGTCATCCATCTTTAGAGAAGTAGTTTCCTAAAGTCTCAAGTTAATGTAATATTTAGGCTTAAAGTGATTTAATTAGATAATTAGAGGAAGTTGTAAATGCTCTCAAATAAATGAGAACATGAGTGATTAATAAAGATAAAGAGTTAAAAGTCAAATATAACACTTTAAGCAGTTTCATGATTCTAGGAGCAAGGGAGAGTTTTTAGGCAATAAATGGAGAATAGAAGTAGACATAGAGGATGGAGGATTTAGGAGTTAGTACAGGAGATTTAGAAGTCGAACCAAGAGTAGTTTAACGAACCTTCTTGGTATAAATGTAAGATGACAGGTATGGTGCAGGGGGAGGCCACGAATAGTTAAGGATCAAGCCTCCATGAGAGACAGAGAGTCTCATTCCATAGTCGTTGTGTATATTTATAAATACAGAGGTTAATTTCAACCCTGGATAGGTGTGTTGCGAGTGTTGAAATTATTGTGAATTGGAATTCTGCAATAGTTGTATGCAGCCAGAGTCGAGCGAAACATAGAGAGGAGAACGATTCAGAATAATTGTAATGGATCATCAAGTCCAATTGAAGCATCAGAGCGGAGCTTTGGAGAGACAACAAAGTTGAGAGTTTGAGGAGTTAACCTCAGAATGAGTTGAGCAACGGAAACAACAAAGAAGTAAAGGATGGTTTCTCAGCAGCCGTCGGATCATTAAGATCAATGGCCAGGATTAAGTCGCATCAGCAGAATCCTTTTGAAGACATCGGAACAGGTCTTTGAAATGGAGCGATCGCGATCATGCGATTAAGTGTGGACCATCAGATCAAGATTTAGATCAACGGTCCAAATGAGATCAGCAATTGCATGTCGGAGAGGTCAAAGGGTTGGCTACAGTGTTATAACAAAGGGCCGATATGCTGATAGAGATAAGAATTAATCGACGATTGGAGGAATTGGAGGATGGCATTCAGAGTGGTGGAAGAGTTAATACAAAAGAGACGGACCCAACGGACTTCATAGTGGCGGGTTTATAAGATTTGAAATCCAGTTATGTGTGCTGGAGTGGGTTTTCCCATTATTCCTTTGTATTGCAATTAATGTATGGTCCTGGGATTCTAAAGGAAATCCAAATAGTTATAAGGGTTCCGATAAGTGTAATATGGCCTGCAAAAGTCACGATAGCCGATTGCGATAAAGGTACAACCTCTATAACTGTACAGGAATTGTACTAAAGGCAGAAAGGTATGTTATGGGAGCATCTTCCTTTCTTAATGGGTTTTATAATGAAAGCACCAATGAAAGGTTTTATGCGTAAATATATATATTAACGAATGTTGAAAGAGGGAAAGGTTGATATATATGTGGGCTTATGGGTTTCATAAAGGATTGAACAAGGTTTTAATTCCCAGTAGAAGGAATTAGAAGGAAGGCTTTAATAAAGTCTCATATGAAGGTTACGAAGGGTAATATAGTCCTGATAGGTGGTTCAAGCGGGGTGATTTGTTCCTATATAAAAGGAACTATATAAAAAAGGGCCTTAACCATTAGAGATGGAATATTTGACTCCTTTGTGAGTGAAAAACCTGGGATAGATGTGTTTTTGCATATTTATGCATATTGTAGGTAAGTGCAGGCGTAACCCTGCACCAATATCTCATCATATGTTAAATATTTATTCACGTACCAACTACTTCAATTTTATTTTATTTAACCTCATTCAAAATATGCTTAAATTATTCAGTTTTTCGACATCATTTTCACTTTCAAAACCTTTTGCATAAAATATCTCTTTATATACTAACAACTTCAATTTTCATTTCACTAAACCTCATTCAAAATATAACATTTCTTTATATACGACATCATTTTTTTCAATGAACCTTATTCAAAATATTATATATCTTTATATCCCAATGACTTCAATTCTTTTTTTTCTTTCATTGAATCTCATTCAAAATATGCTTAAATTATTAATAAATTAATTGTTGCATCTAGGGTTTATATCGCTGCTACTAAATATTAGCATAAAGTTCAGTGAAGGAATCCTCAATCTCAAACTTTGGTGAAGCAAATCATTGGTTGTTTAAGCAACCATTGATGAAAAATATAAATATAGTTGAGTGATTCTATCACTTTAGTTTTTAATTTTTTTAAATATGAAGTTTTCATAGACTGAATTGTGATTTTTCTTATAATTAAAATGTGAACTTTTCTTGAACAACTTAGATTACGAACTTTTTATTGCAACTAGTTGTTGTTAAAATTATGTGAAACATATATGAAATAAGTATATTATATATGTAGATAGTTTTTTTGATATTTTTTTTGTCTATTTAATAATGATTTCTTAAAATGGCGAGTCTGAATGTTGTAATATGCACAATATATATTCAAAAACACATTTAAAAAAAATCTAAATTTTGAACATCACATTCCAAAAAAATAAAAACATAATTTAAAATATACAAAATAAAATATAACACATATACCAATAATAAAATATACAAAACTTAAAAATCTAGACTACACAATAAAAATCTAATAACAACGCATCCATATTTAAGAAACATTATTATATTATCTGATCCACATCAATATATGTTTTTTGCCATATAAACTACTCCATTATTATCATTGTTTAGAATATTCTATTCTATTATCACATTTTATTTTAAAACAAAAATGACACCTCCAGTGGGGTTCTACAATATACGCAGAATTATCTTCAAAGAATTCTTTCTATACATAATTTGAAATTAGTTTCCACTTCATCGAAAAGGAATAATTCATTTTAACTTATCAATATTAAAAAAAAATTAAATCAATTTTTCAAATTAAAATGCACTCCTTTGTTTTTCCTGTTATTCTTATTTCCTTAAAAAAAAAAAAACTGAAATTAATTTTTCAAATTAAAATGAAATCCTTTGTTTTTCCTGTTATTCTTGTTTCCTTATAATTTTAAAAATATTTTAAATAAAAAGTTTCACTTCACGATTTATGGGGAAATTTTATAGAATAATCAAAAACAATTAAATTTCATTGGACTCATTAGTAATTTAACTATGAAATTTTGATTTTAACATCCATGAGAAATTCACTACGAAATGTACAAATTGTTTTTCATTTTAAAATGACTTAAAATGTTAATCCAATTACTACAAACTAATTAAACTTAATTGCAAAGCCATGTAGGCCCTCTTCTCCTCATTATTGAGAAGTAGGTTGACATTATTAAGATGAATATAAATTTTTTCCGTATTAAATTTTATAGAGTCGAATTATTGATTTGTTTTATGTTGATTACAAGATGTGATTCATGAAAATAATTGGTGAATTATTAATTTATGCTATATTAGTATTTACAATTACTTATTTACATTAAATATAATTTTTCATGATTCTTAAAATTTATTACTATATAATTTCATATAATCATTAGCTTTATATATTTATTTACTTTTAATATGTGTCATGTTAGCAGTTATGTTATTTGTTTATAATTACATTTTTTTATATATATCTTTTTCTATAACTTTAGTCAAAAGTAATATCCACTAATTTGATTTAAATAAATAATATAGATTTTTAATTAGAATATTTTCTTTATTTGATTCTTTAACATGTAGATTTAAGATATGTTAATTCAACACAATCATATTAATGCTATGTTACATTAGTATTTACAATTAATCAATACAAAGAGTTAATTAATAAAAATTGGTTTGAATCATTGATTTGTTTTATTTTGATTACAAAATGTTAACTATGATGCCCATGAAAATTGGTGAATTGTGAGTGTGACCAAATTTCATGGGTAACATGGAACATGTCAATAAACTTAAATAAGACACCCAAACTTTTAAACTAATTACATGGTAACAAATTTTTTTTTTATTAAAAAACACTTTAATAATTTATAAAGTTAAACATTAAAAGTTATCAGTGGTTAATTTAAAAATATATATATATTAACCGTCAAACATTATACTTAGACTTGTGTGACTCAGCATGGTCAAGACTTTATTTAAAAAAAATGAAGTATCAACACTTCATGATATCCAAAGGAAAACTAACTGGGTAAAAGAAATGTTTCTCCTTCACTCTAAAATTAGTGATATAGTGAGTAATGAAAAAAAAGATGTAAATTTTTTTTTTTAAAGAAAAATAAAATAATTTATGTAAATAATGATTATTGATTAGTAGATAATGATTATTAATTGGGTAAATTTAGGGTGTGTGTTACATTTTTATTGGTTAGAGGCCATCGAAGTTATTTTGATGTTATTTTTTATTTTAGTGCAATTATCAGACATGGTTGGAATTTGAATTTCATTTTATCCATCAAATATTTTGTTTTTGATGTTTTGGGTTCTTACACTTGCATTTTTTTTATTTTAGAGCAGGTACTAGGCATGGTTGGAATTTGAATTTCATTTTATTTATCAAACAATTTATTTGTAATGTTTTGGGTCCTTATGTTTGCGGTAAGAAAATGTTATATTTAAAACTTTGCTCTTAAAAAATGGTGTTATCATAATAAATTAACCCTTCACCAATAAAAATTTGTGTAAAAAAAATTACATAAAAATACAAAATAACCAAAATACACGTAAATAACTTTTTAAATCTTAAATATTAATTCTTACGATAAATTCTCAAGCTCTGAATCATACATAACATGTTGCCAAGAAAGCTTCATAAAAAAGCTGTGTAAGCAAAAAAAAAATGCAAAATAAAATAAGTATTAAGGATATTTTCATATACGTTTTCCACTATTCCAAAACCATATGGGAAAACGACCATTCAAAAATTTCAAGTCATATACGGTCAAATTATGTTTTAAGTTTATAATAGCCATCGAATTCCATCCCTAATACCAGATGATATATCCATGTGCTAATTGGGCATGTCATGTCACTTCGAATAGAAAAGCAAAAGACGAAATCCTTCGGATGCTCCCACATCACATACATGATGGTCGGCGTCTTCCTCTCCTACTTGTTGTGGGTATTCCATGTGCTAATTGGGCATGTCATGTCTATTTGATGTTGATGTTGATGTTTTAAGTTGATTTTTTTGGTTTCACTTCGAACAGAAAAGCAGAAGACGAATTCCGCGTGGGAGACACGAAATGATGATTTTTTCAGTTGATGGTCCCCATTTTCCTCTCTTTCCTCTCAGATTCCTCATCTACTCGATTAAAAGTGTAATGCTCAATGATGGCCTCCCTATTTGGATTTTAGCAAGAAAAGCAAAAGATGGTATCTAAACTTTGTACTGGAAAACTTTTTTTTGATATTAATCTAATTTTAATCATTTTAATTTTTTATCAGCGATTTAATTTTAATAAT